>JANVCK010179188.1:0-10824 GCA_026546655.1 Epizoanthus illoricatus
CGAAATTGGGTGGCTATTGTTTCAATATCAACAAAGTTCTCTACAGCTCAAATTACCGCCCCCCCTTTCGGCCCCCCCCCCCCCCCCCCGTGTAAGATAGGGTTAAAACACTCAACTGAGTCTGCCAATTTACTTCTAATGGAAGTGAGTTCCACAGTCTTGGTGCAGCAACAGTGAAAGCACGCGCACGGTTATGCACCAAACGTTTTCGTTCGGTTGATCCAATAAGAGGGAGCGTAGACTGCGTCTTGATTTTTAGTGTGTGACAAGGTCTTGTAAATATCGAGGGGCCAGTCAAATAACTGTATGAAATGTTATAAGTAATATTTTAAAAATCTAAGTTTGTTTGTTAAAACCACATTACAAATTGAAAAGGTTTATTTGGAAATATATATGTGATATAATTTATAGACAGCGGATAAATAGATAGATGGATGGATGGCTGGGTGGGTGGGTGGATGGAAGGATGGATCGATGGTAGCGAAGATGTTGGAACAATTCTGATTGGACACCACCATCGCCTAATGTCTCATTGGATCCGAAAAAGGTTCCAGTTAGGGTGTCAGGTTTGAGCCTAGGTTTTTAGTCTTTCGCTCTGACGAAGCGGGCTAATGCTCGAAATGTCAGCTCCGTCCTTCCATCCTCACGGCGAAAAACATAACACAGCAATTTTTAGTTGATCAATCCTATTACTTGGCCTAATCACCGACGTAGAAAACCTAGTTGTTTTAGAAACTAGTCTACCAGAGGTAAAGAACTTATAACCCGAAAGAAGAGAGATGTATTGAGGAGCATCATTCTAGATTGCACAGTATAATCCTAGCTACCCTGTCATCCGGGCTATCGTCGTGTCATTATTATCTCTTTAATAATAAAATGATAAAGCGTCAGCTATGGCGATGACGATGAAGGTGGCGATGACGATGGTTTATATTTATGATAATGATACAAAGTGACCGTGTCGTACCATTTCTATATCGGAATACTTGGAACGTGTGCAGCGGGGTAAACAGGAACACTCTGTTGGTTGTTGTTCCAAGAGAAAAGTGACGTAGAAACGTGTTCTGTGATATTGGAGAAACTGGTAAGGAAGAAAGTGGCTGATTGAAAACGTCAGTGAACTGGGTGCCTCGCGAGCCTTTTCCGTGCTCACCAAACCACTTACATTTGAGAATTTCTTGACATATATCATACAACTGATGTTTCGCTTGGTAAATCAGAAGTGTGTAAGGTGACAGTCTAGTCGAGAACCCGGTGGTGTAGGATTCTTGAAGGTTTTGACGGCTTCGTCTCCCCCTAATTTACCCTTATTGGGCTAGTTCTGTTGTTCCCTAGTTGACAGATATTTTAGACTTTTTTGGAAACTTTTGAGGTAACATTGGAAGAAAGAAATGCGTAGGAAGAAATTGGAAATTTTAAGAAAAGGTGCATAAAGCGGTTGTCTTGGTAAAAGGCTACGTACACCGCAACCTCGTCTGATAATCGGAGAGTCTACATGTACACTTGGGTTCTTAGTCAACACATTTTGTTTCGTTTTATTTTATTCCCTCCTCAAAATCACTCTTCACTTCTCATCGACAAACATCTAACCGCACTACCCTCTCAAGTTCATTACAATTGTTTATTCCATGTTTCATTCACGTTGCACTGCACTGTTGAGGTCTGACCAGCAGTGAATGAGATGGAATTGTGGTTTAACCATCAGTTTTGTACACAAACATTCCAACCAGATATCTAGTAATATGTCACAACATATTAGCCTCATTACAAATAAATGTGACTTCTTTGAACAATGCCGCAACACCATGTGCGTGTCCACATCTCTTCCTCAAACGATTAGTGAGAAACCACTTTAAGGTACCTTGCAAGCTCGGATACTGAAATTCGCGGCATCTCATGTTTGCGAAACATGGCCAAATATCTTCACTTTTAGCGATGTTGTTCTTATTTGTTGTTGAAACAAGGAAGATGAGATCATTGTCAATGATACACGGATACAGATTGTAATATATGCAATCATGCACGTGTTTTGAGGTCCTTTATAAGTGCCTTTCAATTCGTAAAATGTTTCCCATTTTTGCTGGCGACTTGACTGTTTCGAGTTCTATTGTGTACAAGATACCACTCGCAAGATAGATTGACGGGTTGAATGAGGCATACAATGTGGTCTCTAAAATGTTGGAAGTGTGCCCAGAGTTAAGGTCTAGAACATCACCATGCATAACAACGAGAATCTGTATGGTATGTCTCGCGACTAGCAGTTCGCACGAAAGGGACGAACTTGTTTATCACTATTTTAATTTAAACAAAGTTATAAAGAAATTAATTGTTTGTGCTTTCGTTTCTTTTGGATCTGTCTTTTACTCTTACACATGTGAAAATGTATGCAGGTTAAGAGGTTACAGCGGAATTTTAGAACTCTTAACCTTCGGCATCCCTGCTTTCCAAATATTTGCTCGGACATAACATTCAACTTTTCCAACCCACCAATCTATGTTTAGAATGGCCGTATCGACGGAAAGATATCAAATCAAAAACACTTGTCGTGTCGCGCAAAATATACAGGAAATACTTTGCGATTTGTAAAACATTAAGTATGTAAAAAGCTTGTCATTTTTGTTTTTTCAATCTAACCCACAGTATTTTTGGTGCTGATTGCTTTGTTTACATTTCAGACGTCGTGTTTGTTTATTCACAATCAGCCGTGTAAAGGCAATATAGAACATAAAGTATTACAAACATTTTCGACACATAAGGTCATCTTCATATATTGAATGGAATGTTTCGAATTCAGGCTTTCGGGTACAAATATTTTGGTTTTTCAGTAAGTGTTTGTCCTTGAATTCATCCATTTACTTTAGGTTTATGTATGTGCAATTAGAGACGTTATAATTAAAGGAAGTTAATTTGGAACTGATTGCTAATGTAAATTGATATTGTAACGAAATGAAAATTCAAATTTATGAACCCAATTTTGGGTTTATTGTTAGCAGTTTTCCAGAATTTGCCAAATTCACGTAAATCAACTTTAAATTACCAATTGTCAGTCATTTATGAAACTCTATATCGTGGCCACTAAATTGCTGCATGTGTTTCTAAATTAAATTCTGATTTGCTGAGAAAACAATAGAATGCGGAATTGACCAATGGTGGAGCAGTCGATGGGAGTGTCAAACAACGCGACTATTATCTGGTTGCTAAAAGGGTTTTGGCAAAAAAAATCCTTTAAGGGGTAATGTACTTTTGCTATTGTTTGAGTTACAGTGCCGCTTTTCACTGGACAGGTGAAAAACGAGCTTTATTGCCATTTTAAAGTTGTGGCCTTGCACCATAGTACTTAAAGGTGCCACAGAAAAGAATTAGGTAATAATGACGTCACATATTAGTGGTTTTTGCTTCAAAACACTAGATTCCCCTAAATTGTTACAAAAAGATCCTAACTTTTGTACAACAATCTACAATTACAATTGACAGAATGTTAGTGAGTGGTAACGATAAGGGACAGTACATTAAGAGATGAAGTAATTACCAGGGCAACAGTGTAAAAATTCTTATTACGTACATTCTCCATCCGCAACAGCCGATATCTTATACAAAATGTTAAAACTAGGACAAAACAAAACGAAAAATCAAAATCGGTTCATATGATTTCCTCCAAAACTGTGTAATAACCAAAATAAGTCCACGGTTGTCATGGCAACATAAAAAATTGCCTTGACTCCTTTATTTTTAACTGATAGCGTGGAAACTTTGCAGAAACCGGCACCATCATTCAAGAACAAAACTGAGCATTTTGCTAGACACGAACAACAAAATACGAAGATATACGAAAATCCATTAATTTATTCAGAATAACTTTTTTTTAAACTTTAAATTGTAATGGCAATAATTATAAAAGGGACCGATTCCTTCTATCTTAGCAGTTTAACTCATACGAAAGTTACTTATAATACCTTCAAATTAAAAAAATATATAAGAATTACCAAAATCCTAAGTGTCTACTTTAAAAGCGGTTATCATGGCAATATTGTATACCGTATACAGTGATAAATGTTGCTTCAAAAGATTCTCCATACGGATTTTAGGAAAAGCCACGACGTTTCGCCTCCCAGCTCAAAAGCACTTTAAAGTTATGATGCAGATACGCTTGGGTTGTGCTCCCCTGATACATACAACCAGTAGTTCCCTTTTTCCCTCCGTAGTCCGTCGAGAGGAGTCGAAAATAAAGACCAGCGGGCACGCGAGGAGAGTGTGGGCGATAGAAAAGGGGTAACTCTTATTAATTTTCGCCTCCTCTCGACGGATTACGGATGGAAAGGGGGCACTACTCGTAGTCTAGGTCAGACTAATAGCAATAAAATACGTAATCGGTTCATCGCAATGTTGGGAATACTTTATTTTCAGGATTACGTTTTGCAAATTATTAGCCTGCGTAGCTGGCGGTCTGTTTGGGGGGCGGAAAAGTCAGGAGTTGCTCGATATTATTCGATCAGGTGCCATATTGGACGCGCGCTAAAGGAGAGACTGGGGAGAGACAAAAAAGAGAAGCAAGGGGAGGGGGAAAGGAAGAAAAGTGGAGGGGGAGAAGACCTTTCTCCCCCTCCCCCTCTACTGTTCTTCCTTTCCCCCTCCCCTCGCTTCTCTTTTTTGTCTCGCCCCAGTCTCTCATTTAGCGCGCGTCCAATATGGCGCCTGATCGAGTAATATCGAGCAACTCCTGACTTTTCCGACCCCAAACAGACCGCCAGCTACGCAGGCTACAAATTATAGAAACAAGTACGAACACCGTGTCGTGCGTCACGATCAGTGTCCAAGAATACTGGTTTTCTGTTACCAATACGGTATTTTTCCGAATAAACGTCTTGGGCGTTTGTGAAATTTCCGCACTTTTCGGGGAACATGTATTCAAGAAGAGACGTTCATTCGGAAGGGGGTTTATTTTTAAATTCGAAAAACAAACGAACCTATCCTTGCGTCCGATGACATAGCATCAATATATCTTTATGTTTCATTCTATACATATGTAGCACATTAACTAGAAAGGGGTTTAACGGTCTGAAATCGACAAGACTCCTTTCCTGTTAACGCGTTAGATGTTGTTTATATCAATTTCGAGTACAGTGACTTCAAATGACGCCAGCGTCGTCGCTTGTTGACTAAATCAGCTAGAATTTGGCACAAAGACAGCCCGATAAATTCTGCATGAGGTATTTTTTTACCGTTTCACAATATCTTAAATACTGCCGGATACCAGACCAAGCAAAGCTAATGCAAGCCACACAAGATGTAGCACATTGACAAGGGGGGCCTAACAGTCTGAAATCAACAAGAACCCTTTCTGCTAATGCTCTGTTAATGAGTTAGATATGGTTAAAAGAATTAAGTAATAAAAATCAACTTTGGTTTATTTTGTGTTTGCAATGGATGCATTTCTTGCACTGTACTTATATGAGCCAGAAAGGTTAATTAATGGGAATCCTTGGGATATTATTACTCATCCAAGCCTCAACACGAATCGGTTCTTGTTTGTTTCAAGGTGCATAAAACCTCCCAGTTGCAAGAACTCAGTACTTTGCGCATTCCTTCGTACTATAGGGGAAACAGCGTTTGGTGAAGTGGAAGTTTTATAGTAATACCAAACTTGCATTTTGCCGTTTCGTGAGAGCGGTAACTACATGTGGTATTGAATATAGTGAGAATTAACCCCTAGCACTCAAAAGAGAGCATTCTAGCAGAGTGGAATGAAGACGTGAAGTCAATACCTATTATCAATCGAAATAAAGCGTGCGTACCAGGGGGTTTTAATAGATATATATAATTCCTGGCTCAGGGCACTCTTCATATGCATAGCAGAGCTTGGGGTTAATCGGAAATGGTTGGAACATTAAACACTCTCATTATAGCGTTCGTTAAATAAACAAACGACGTTATTTCTGTTTCATTTTGCTGCAAAATATTCTGTTAACATTTCTTTACAACAAAACCAAAACGTCACGAAACTAAGGTTTTGCATTATATTTTATTGCATTTATAGTTAATATTTAAGATGATTTGATACGTTTATAGATATTATATTTTACTTTTTCCTTGTTGAGATTTCGTGTTGTCAATTTTATTTAAGATGTTTAAGGTATCTAGTATTTTATGGTACGTGATAAACTTAACCCAGTATTCAGTATTCCTAATTGTATTAGCAAGCACGTACATCCGTGATAATGGCCAATAACTTGTGTTGTTGACGTACGAGCTAAAGAATCCTTTTGTAGAAAAATTGTTTAGAACTCGTGAGAGAAATATAAATCAGTAGACCTCACACCAACTGACATGAAAGCAGTCTTTTAAGTTTTATACAATATTAATGTTTACAAAGTGTTAAGCATTGGTATACGGTGATCAGGTATAGCACGCACATGCTCGGAAACCCAAGAGCAGTTTGTTGGGCCGAGGAAAAGGAGAGGAGGGAAAATAAAAAGAGCTTCCCAATTTATTTTTCTTCAGTCTTGCAGCTGTACATCGCCTCCACTCTCGCCCGACGGACTGTCCCAGAGTCTTTGAGTACAAATAAATCAAACAGATTGCAAGGCTGGTACTACCGAACGGCAAAAGAGCAGTAGAACAAACTAGTAGAACAAATCTTCCTCAGCAGGGGCCAGGGCTATTTTAACTTAAAAGTCTCTGAGGATGGGTTTAACTTTTGTATCTATAAACAAACGTATGTTCAGTTGAACTGTAAATTTATTTGTGTTGCTCAGTTAGCAGTGAAATGAAGCCAGGTTCATAGTCAATAACTGTTCGTGACTTGTGCAGGGAACGTGCCTGGATGATGAGAAGTTAGAAATGTTCTAATATAGACGCTTTTGCATCGCCATCATTATGCTATTTCCCACGGGTATAGCCATATATACCAAAGCAATATCATCAAACAGTGAGTTGTAGTAAAATGCTGAATCATAATAAATTGCTAACTAAAACTACTTACTAAAAAAACACAGCAACAATTTGTGCTTCGGTTGTTTGGACAGTTCTCGTTATTTAGACCGTAGGGTGTGAACATGATGAACAAATATTTAACAATTGGTAAGATACTATTAACTTATCTACAGAATAATCAGCCAAACCATATACAAATACTCATGCATTCAGTACTAGTTAAGCTATTAATATCATAATGGCATTTGATTACCTAATTTGTCAAAAGGTAGGTAATGAACAGATTTTAGGGTCGTATGAACAAAAGAAAATTGCTGATATTTATAATTGATTTCCATTGTTCATAACCGGACAACTTCCTTTGAGTTTTAGATACCATGCGATATCGGGTGATACTCATGCACGAGTATCGGGGTAATAATTTGTTTTATATCACGAACTGCTTTCAGTATAACTCTACATATAGCCAAGAGACCATTAGTTACCCATTTTGAAAATACGTTTATATCCATTCTAGACCAATCTGAAGGTTGATGAACAACAGGAAGGCAAAATGCGTGAAACTGAATTATAGGCCATCGATTGCACGGAAAAGTTGGTTTAGAATTCAAATTCAGATATAGAGCTATAAGGGTAGAACGGTAGATGAGATGCATATGGCGTAAGAATGCTGGAAAAGGTCAAAAATATTTGAAACAATTGCCAGAAGCTTACACTCTTGCTTTTATAAGAACGTCTAATTTTGGTGTTGAGGCTGAGCCGGGACTGAATGTGGGCGATTTGAATCTGAGAACGTTCTTCAAATGTTCTTACTTCAGTGGCAAATATTACAGTAACTGATCGTACATTTTTGCTATACAAAAGCTAGATTCTTCATGTTGTGATATGGTACCATATGTATTCGATCATTTTGGTTTCAGTTGGACTGTACCGTTGCTCAGACAAACGGTTACATTTCATGTTATTTTCACTTAAACTGTTTATTGCAAAAACACAGGTGAAAAAAATGTTCTTAACAAAATCTCAACATATTCTTACATTTAGCCCTTTTTCAGCCTCAACGTTCTTATAAAAATGGTTCTTATAAAACGAAAATAGTGCATTTCTATTCCTTGCTTATCCCTCAGCAAACTTGCATGCACAAAACAGTCAGCTCAATAAAATAAAATTCGTACAAAAACCTAATACATTTGAGTTACAATGTACAAAGAACCTCCTCAATTTAAAGATTTATTTTTGATAATGATACTTGTAAAAGGAATTTCTAGTATTCGTAGATACATAAAAGCGATATATATAAAGTCGATTAAAGGTGTAATGTTTCATGCCACGCCTTTGTCATGCATATTAATTGGCCGAGGTAGTTCGTGAGCTGTTAGTTGGTGGCCTCACACGGCGTTAAGCAGGTTTTATTATATTCTAGGGTACAATATGTTTCATCATCGTTCTAGAAAACTACAAGAATTGCTACACAGCTGTTATCTGGAATAATCTGACGAAAATGTTGTTATTTAAATTATTTGTAATGCAGACAAACGACAACGCTGCCTTGTACTGTGAGATGATTTTCTTCCTGACAACATTTAGGTTCAATATTCAGCCGCGGGAGCCGTCGCAGTCCGCAGGGTAGAATTGTAACTAACCACTTACCATGCACAAGTTAACATCAAAGCAAACTGCGTGTGTTTTGGGGTATAAATAGTCGGGCGCGAATTTTGTTAGCAGTTCAAAAAATATCAAGTTACTATTGGTTTGACGTTATTGATCAAGTTCTCAAATCAACAAGACTGGAAAATAAACTAAACGTCAGTTGCTAATGATTCGAGAAATCTCAAATAACTTTGTAAGCACTGTATTCAAGTAAACATTAAAAGAAGGAGCCAGATTCTGCCAGTAATATATCCCTGATAACTCAAGCAACAGTTTGTGTTCATGACAGATTAAATAAAGTGAAATTTGTTCTACAAGTACGAGCCATTGATTTAGTGATAATTTATCAACAGCTGTACCCATTCGCTGCTTTAGAAACTGAAAATCTTAATGAGGATTTCGAACACTTCAAAAGTAGTAAAAATGACCATCAGAGGTTATCTATGCCCTGGGTTGTTACTTCTATATAATAATATAGAATGTGTAGAAAATAGCTGTCTAAGTTAGTTTATGGTTTGTCTGCCCTAAATCCTCTATGGCTTTCTGCGATGAATTTAACTGATAAAATCTTAATTGATTTCATCTGGAAAGGCAAGCCTCCAAATATTAAAAATGTAAGAGTAATTGGGCATATTAAAGGATTTAAAACGAGAGGTTTCAAGATATTCCATAAGGCATTAATCATTATAAGGGATAAAAAGGGTACATAATGCTGGTAATGACGCACACAGTATTGTCCCTTCAAATCTCCTGAAGAGTATGAGTTCCGAGTTTTTTGTTCCATTTTAATCTGGAATACCAAGTTCTTAAATATCTAATTTGACTGAATTTATAGAACTACGATCAGGAATTGGTGTGATTATAATGCAATAGATCAAACTCAAATTTCCTCACGCTTCAAGTTCGAAATGAACCTACTTGGAATAGTATCCTGTTTGGTATCAAGCCGGTGGAAAAAGTGTAAAATCCCGTTGAATGAGACCAATACTTTTTTGACATTTCGCGATTTTTGTCCAGGAGTCAAAATAAGATGAAATTTTCTAGAATACTGGGGAGTTATTGGCTTAATACCAAGAAAATATAGGTGAACATATTAAAAAGACAAAACATTCGTTCTAAAAAGTCATAACACTATGCATATTAGCTCCCTGACCTCCCTGAGATTTTACAATGCTTTAATTACTATACGGAATTCAAGCCCGCCCTACTGCCGAGTCAAGACTATCACACAGTTCACCAAGGACGAAATTCAATATATAAATACTTTACCATAGCTGGTAACAAAACTCTGAAATCTGTCATTTTGCAGTTAAAAGTAATTAATAATATTTTGCGTATAAAATGCGAAAAAAAAAGACTTCTCCACATGCTTGTATCATGTCCGTATATAGCACAGTCGTCCTGCAATTGTTACGAGAACCGGTATAGAGACACCTCTAATATAAATCCTGTGTTAATCTCAATAGGGCTGACGTACGCTATGGGTATATGGCTGAGGAGTCCATTTATCACTTTCTAAACTATTTAATTGTTTTGACCAAAAACCATATCATATTGTTCTTGCCCTTCAATGGACCGGGCTTTTTCTAAAATTATCTTAAAGAAGCAAAAACTCTGAAAAATGTTGATGTACACTCGGGTTGCATATAAATTTGAATGGAGCAACTACTTGAACTTTAAGAAAAAGACATTTTAAAAGTTTCGTCATAACTTAAAACAAAAGAATTTCATACCGCTTTATTTTTGTAAACAAAAGTTTCCTTATTTCCCTCTGAAATTGTTATACAACTTTAAAGTACACATAAATATGCATATTACCCTCAAAACAAACATATATAGGCATCTGTTAATGTCAATTTGTAAATCTGCGAAATTGACCTACAATCTGAATTTATAACTGATAAATATTACTAGTACTAACAGTGATAGCAGCAGTAGCAGTACTAGTAGTACTAGTAGTAGTAGTAACAGTAGTAGTAGTAGTAGTAGTAGCAGCAGCAGTAGTAGTAGCAGCAGTAGTAGTAGCAACAATAGCAGTAGCATGAGTGGTAGTAGTAGTAGTAGTAGCAGCAGTAGCAGCAGTAGTAGTATTAGTAGCAGCAGCAGCAGTAGTAGTAGTAATAGTAGTA
Organism: Epizoanthus illoricatus; assembly: GCA_026546655.1. NCBI lineage: Eukaryota > Metazoa > Cnidaria > Anthozoa > Zoantharia > Epizoanthidae > Epizoanthus > Epizoanthus illoricatus. The sequence goes on from JANVCK010179188.1 coordinate 10,710, forward strand.
GTAGTAGTAGTACTAGCGATAGTAGTAGAGGTAGTAGCAGTAGTAGTAACAAGCTTTATTGGCATGATATAATAAATCTTACATATTGCCAAAGCATTACATTTAAATAATTCAC
>JANVCK010179299.1:0-10822 GCA_026546655.1 Epizoanthus illoricatus
AAATTACAACAATTAAAGGGGATTTAATTAAGGACGTTTTTCAAAAACCGCGTTAATTAAATCGTTTTTTAATTTCCCACAATAAGGTATACTTCAATTGGCTAATCTTTGCTGACGTGACGATTACCCGCAACCTTTTTAAATTTCCAACACATTTGAGAAAATAAACGTTTTGTTTCGAGCATGCAATTGTCGACAACCAGACTCGTGTATAATTATAAACAATTTGCGCTGCGGAAAGAAAACATAATTTATTAACTACTGTCGCCTTCTAGTTAGAGCTTCAGACCATTATGTACGACATGTGAAACCTATATTAATATTTTTTCGTGCCCTAAGGTAGACAACTTGTTTCCTTCACAGCGGGAATGCAAAGGTTTTCCCCCAAATGCAATTAGTTTGAATTTCAAATGCGCTGTATGCATGCATGCTCGGTCATTCTTATTAACTGATTCTATTTCAAGTGTTCGAACTTGGCAATTGTCCCTTCGTAATCAGCCAATCGGCAAGACGTTTACTCTCACGGTGCCTTTCTCCAGCCAGGTATTAAAATAGGTACCTGGAGAATTGTTGGGCGAAAAACTTGACAAAATCCTGGGGGTTAATCCTGCGTTGAACTAACATCCCATCCAGGGGGAAGCAGTAATACGCGTTTGCTTCTCCTATCTTTCATTAGAACAGACTCTAACGAAGCATACAATGATTATCATGCGTATTCCATCTTGTTGGTGTAAACAACTCTTAAATGAAGTCTCTGGGAGATGCATTTATTCCTGACAAAGGCTGGTAGAGTATTGGGGGTGGAAGTGGAATCATTTGACTTTAGATCATATTCATAATTACTTTCTTTTTTGTCTCAATGATTCATGATTCATCTTCAAATTTTCTTCGATACTCATGACTCATTGTACAATGATTCATTATTCATTTCCGCTTCCACCCCCGACAGAGTAAAAAACGTTTGCTCAACCACAAATATTTTAAAACATCTCCCCAGCAACGAAAGATAACGAAAAGATTACTGATTGTTCCATTTAACGCAACAGTGATTATCAACTGTCTCGATCTCTGTGTAGATGGACTTTGTGTGGTGTCTGGCTTGTGATAACAATTCTTGTTGTATTTGTTCCAGACCAGTTGTTGGATGGTGAATTATAAAGAAAAAGACAACTAACAAAACTAAGTGAGAGTGCCAACGTCAAGCACGTGGTAAGTAAAGTCACTCAATATTCTATAACATAAACTTGTTACATACACAAGTGGTAATTACATGTGAAAATCTGCAAACAAACGCCATTCAATAATCATACATTAAGGATCCCATCTTACACGGCTGCGCGAATTAAGATACCAGTCTTGTGTTGGGAAACGTTATCTCGGGTAAAAGTGAGGAGAAACGGCGATAAATGAGGATAAACGAGGTCGAGGATAAATGACCGAAAATGAGGCAAACAATTTAACAACAGAAAGAGAGAAGCGCGTTTTCTCCGTTCCTTCCTGAAAGTACTTTTCTAGTATCTTTCGTTTGCAAAACGTTAAAATGAAGGAGCGAGAAATATTACTAACATTAGCTTTGACATAATTATTTTAGCATGTTTATAGTGCATATAACTTTTACAGAATCATTATAGATACAAAGATGGTCATTTGAGTTTTCACATTTGTTCGAGGATAACAACCTATAAAGCGGGTCCACTTTGGAATTTCCTTTTCAAAAGGCTAAATTTAACTATCACGTCTTGTGTGCATATAATTCCATTTCCGCCTGATGGTCAATAGATGGGGACAAAATCAGTAATTGACCGACAAAATCGAGTATAAACATCATGGAGATAATTGATGATGTTGACTTGGCGATTATCTCAGTTTGACCTTATTGGTGTCTTATCTTCACTTGGTATAAGATTCGAGTCCGATTAGCAATTGTTACATTGTTGTGATCAATTCAGTTCGTAGAGAAAACGCCGAATTGGTAAGGTTGTTACCATAACAGTCTTGGGATATGTATTTATAGAAACATATTGAAAACATATGAGCAAAGTAAATTGAGAATAATACACGGTAGATAGGAGATATGGATTTCATTCTTGATTGACAAGAAAAATATCTCACGAGTAGGGCTTTGCCACGAGAAGATATTAGTGACATCAAGCCCCATGGTCACCGTCTTTCGGCAAATTGCGGGAAAACTCACGTATCCAAAAATCTTGATCGCTCAGACTGTAAAACAGCTCCGACTGTAGCTCGGAAATCCCGATTTTCAGATTTTTGAGGAAGATAGGGTCTGCTTGCACTCTAGGCAAACGCCAGGACCGGGGAATTGGAGTCGCGTAACTATTCGTGCCGTTTGCCGGGAGATATAAAACGTACGGCCTAATGATCCCATCCTGAGAGCTGCACACAGGGCTTGCAGCGCTATTTTGAACAAAAATATAATTTGCGACCAAATCTATTCTTCCACCCACGGTACCCCACAGTATGAAACGGTCGGCCCTTAATACGGAAGTTCTAAGCAATGTTTTAAAAGCAATCTCTTAAAAGAGCTTTTGTAACAACTGCGTGACATCGGAAAGTGCACTTGATAGGAACAAAGATACACAACGCTTAGTCTTTGCTGTTCTAAAAATAGTGTGTAAAAAGCAGCAAAAGCAACAAATAAGTTTTTGGACTTTTACTGAAAATCCAATAAGAAGATAACAGATAAATAATTTTGATTGTAGACATAAGGTAGCGTGAACAACAAACATCCGTCTGAATTCTTGTCCAGCAATGACTTCCCGATAACTAATCAGTATACTCTGATTGGTCAGCTCGACTAATGTATCCAATCAGAGCGCGCTGATCGGTTATGGCGGAGGTTGGTACTGGAGAAGAAAAGTGGCGTCTTTATGCAGACGTCTTGCTCGGGCAGAAATTTTTGCTCGAGGCCGCAGGCTAGACGTAAGGCTTAGTTTTAGGGGAAATTCTGACTGTCGTGCGAATGAGAAACAAACGTTAATTTAATATTAGATATTTGGTATTTGTATCACGTGGATTGACGCCTGGACGATTCTACACTGTGGTTGTAAAGAAGTTTGTTAGCCTTAGGGTAGACTGCGAGTAGTCCCCCTTTTCCCTCCGTAATCCGTCGAGAGTTTTTGCAAAAACGTCGCGTGGGCTGGCGAGAGGGAGAACTGTACAGCTCTTATTTTCACCAACTCTCGACGGATTACGGAGGGAAAAGAGGGACTACTCGTAGTCTACTCGTATCTACGTGATTAACCAGCTGAAGACGGAAGCAAATAATTTCGTGATGGCTACGCCATTGGGCGCTAACCCTGGGTCTTCGGGGATATGTGTGGGTGTCTACTCGACAGGAACAAAAATTGTACTGAGAATTAATTAAGTTCATCTGCTATGATAAGAAGTTTGCGAATGTTAATTATTAAGTAAATAACTTCCGCTATATTGTTATGTTTTATGACTTTTGTAGTACGAAAGTAATCTTTCATCACGTTAAAACAAAAGATCAAAAGAATTTCTCTTGTTGGCATCCGCCATGTTTGTTTGTAGTGTTTACCAATATAGGTGACCAGAGCGTACTTACAAAGATTACAAACGCACGCCGCAAATTCATTTCCCTTTCTGTATACTAATCTACAAGTTCCGATGTAATTTAATTTTCGACCATAATGTAGACACACCTTAATTTTTTCACTCAAGAAAAGCAGCTAGAATAAAAATCGTATTTATAATTTAAGATAAGCTATTTCCTTGGTTTTGCTAAAATATGTCATTTCTTTCGTTTTGACGCATGTGCTATTTATATCATTTGGTGTAATTTATCGCAGGAAATTTGTTTGAAAAACATATATAACATTACCACGCTTTATACGAAGAATAGAATATCACATTTGCTAACCAGATATATTTATTTAGGCTAAGCGGATTAAGGAACGTTCCAAAAGCAGTATCAGTTGAAACAAGCAAATTTTGAATTAATTTCCTTTATATTGAAAGGAAATCTAAAAATTTTTGTTATTAGGAATAAGTCTAGGAGAGCTTCAATTGCAACCGCTATTGCATAGCAAATGCGAATAACCTTCGTTTTCCTAGAAAAGAAATGACCTTCAGGCTTGTGTCTCAATCGTATGATACCAGACTACAAAACATATGGTACCGTATCGGTTTTCTTGATAAGTTTAGTTGATATCGTTTTTAGGTTTTCTACTTTTATCGCTCATTTCGGTTTCTTTTCTTGCTTTCCACTGTTTGTTACGTAAGTACTCTCTCAGCAGGTGATGGAAATGAACCGTTATAACGGGTAATAAACGCTCGCAGAGTAGTTATTTGCTAAAGATTAATTGTAAAATCGATTGAACTGTAGCAGAAGTTTTAATACCTTTCAATACGTGCACATTGTTTACACTTATAGCAATTTTATTTGATCGCGAATGAGATGGCGTCTGTGCGGCTTTGTTTCTTCAACTTGACTTTCGATGATCTTTTATTTTGTCCCGGAGATTATGATCAAAATATCCACATCACAACTTTGAGATATCACATACGCTAATCAGCAAAAACATGAGAAGGTTTTCAGGAGAGTTCATATATGAACTAGGTTCTTGTTCGGCGCTGAAATTGAGACCGAATCCAGCATAAACAGCAAAATTTAGAAAACATACCGGCATCTTTATCTTTATTGAATTTCAATTGTACATAACTGACAAATGTTTTAAAAACGGGATAAAAAGGCAAATTTAAAACAAGTTTACGCCCAACTGGATAAACTGCCAAGTGTGAAAATTATTGGTGTGCATGCATGGAGCGATTGAAAGCCGGATACTAGCTTCGCACCGATAGCAAAAATTAGGCTAACTGACGTAGCTAAACTAAGTTCTGTTTCAGCCCCATCACGTACCAAACTCGTTATGCGTAATATACAAACTGTGCCGGCCAGCTGAGGGCAGTTGACGGGCCAGTGCCAGGTTCTGTTCAATGAAGAATTTGCAAATTTGACTGATTAGAGTTATAGTCGGTATATTACAATTTCCGCTGAGCTCATTACGCTATACATTGTGTACACTTTGTGCTGGCTTGACAGGTATTTAAATCCAGTTACTGTTAAGAAGGCCTGCCATTTAATCGAAGTTAGAGTAAGTGGTACGATCACACAGCCCAATGTCAAAAGCTGAGGAGGTACAAACACACCAACGGCATAACCCAGAAATTACCTTAACTGAGAAGGGACGAACAGGGGAATTGTGACTCCAGCAAAGAAAAGTTCCGGTTAGTAGATTGAAATTTTGTCCAGCTAAAATCCGTCGTTCTTAATTCGAACAACTCATTACTGATTCATTACTGGTCGCTTAGAAAATGAAAATGAACTTTGTTTGTTGGTTTGTTATATCCTGTTCCATTGCATATAAATCTCTATCACCATTTATGTATAATATGAAATCCGAATACCATTTTTCTTTCTACCAATCAGTCTCAAAACTTGCTTTCTGTCAAATCTCCAACGCAGTCGATATTCTAAATTAAGCTTATTTTAATCGACCAGGTTTTTTTTATCAAAGGACCGGAACAACTCGAGTAAATACTCTTCAAAATTAAGAGCAGCTGTCCTGTTAAAACAGCGTCAAGCATCTTGTAGCTTCTTGTGCATTGCTAAATCCTTTTTCTATATCTAAGCATAAGGTTTCACAACCGGCAAAATAAAAAAATTCGCTGATCATGACTTTCTAATAGTTCTTTGAGCCTGCAATAACTCACAATGATATACTGTTATTTATGCGAGAAGAAAACACGGGTGGAATCTTTCAAAATTTCATAGCGGCAGAAAAGTCGCAGAAATCTTATGGTTGGGATAAAAGTTTTAATCAAATAAAATATTATGCAATTGCTATAACGCTTTGTTGTTTCGAGGGAAGCACCATTCGAATTTACTTTTACAAACTTACATGCATGATACATTAAACATTAAGATAAGAAAAACAGTAAAATGGTTATATCTTTGTGAAAAGAAACAATGTGATGAAAAAAAGTCAGTAAGCATTAGCCCTAAATTTTGTTCCCATTTCATTTTATGTGGTTCAGGGAAGAAAATAGAAATACAAAGAATGAAAATTTTCATGAGATGGTTTAATCCCTTTTGACGAAAATGTTATCAGAAAAGTATTACTAAAGTAAATCTTTTTTAAGGATCGACATGCCTGTTATGATAATAACAAATTAATGCATTTTGGAAAACATTAGCCATTTATCACTGAATATTGTTGAAGGTTACAGTTAAATGTCCACTTGCTTCCATGCTAAAATATATCAAAGCAATAACAAGCAAGAAAAACAAATATTCATTAATCTAAATATCTGAAAAGGCTACGATTTGTAGAAGAAACTGCAGATTGGTTCCCATTGTAGAAGAAACTTCCAGATTGGTTCCCATTATTACTCCAAACGATTACATTTCATGAATAAAGTGTAAAAGTATAAATCGGTGTGACAAATGGTAACATGCAATTCCGCCTTTACCTACAGTTTCAAAGCAATTATCGAATAATTATGTGTAATGTATATCGGCTGTGCCGGTCCGTGCAAACACACTGACTCATAACCGAAGAATTCGATCCTACTACTGCTTGCGTGCGTGCGTGGGAACTCTCCGGGACGCACTACGACGCCCAACTGCTTGCTTCGTCATAGAGCATTAAAATAATTAATGCTCTATGATTAAAATTAACATAATAAACATTAGCATAATTAACGTTCTATTCACAATCGAAGCTAATTCAGTTCACAAATATCATTAGCAGAAACCATTTTCAATCTGTATAGTGAAACAGTATTAGTTAAAAAACAAATATCTTGCGTTTTTTCTGATAAATCGTTTTTTTCAGAGACAACTCAAGCCTGAATAAAATAAACTATTAAGGATAAATAGCGCCAGCTGTTAAATAGTGCGTGCACTGGATGGTCGGGGAAAGAGATTTTGTCATTTCAGTGAGGGAGATAATATACACAATCTATTTTTATATTAGCTAAAGTTGTTTCGTATTTAAAGGACGCAGCCGAAAAAAACATGCACTCGTTCCAGGAAATTACTTCTTTGCCACCGAGTAGCCAGTTTGTACTTTACATTTACCCGACACTCGAAACCGCTGCATGTACGAAAATGTGATTTTGCAGTTTCGCAACTCGTTCTAGAAGCGGCTTGTTAGTTACTAAATTTTATCGGCATACATGTAATACATACTACTCTATAGATCGGAGACGTGGACTTTAACTGCGCGACAACAACAGCGCCTCGACGGAACATATACGAATCTACTCTGTCGAGCCCAAAATTTTCACTGGTCAGACCACGCGACACGTGAGTGCATTTATGGCAATCTTCCGCCGATCTCTCAGAAGCTAACACAGCGGCGGCTCCAATTCGCTGGCCACTGCCAAAGAGCAGAGCGGGAAACCATCAAATCTTTCCTCCTATGAAAATCAAGTGGCCCTGTTCACTCAAGGAAACTAACATTCTCTTTGTTCAGTTAACTATCGTTGACGTTCCTCGGTGCTTGTGACAGATATCTATAATGGAGAGACTTATCCAATACTGAGCAATAAAATTCTATAAATTTGAAGTCGGTTCTTGTGGTACTTGAATCCGAGAAAAGAGCTATTAATTTGCTTGCTAAAGGCGCTGTTACACCATGCAATTTTTCGTGCAAGTTGTCTTGTAATCGTATATGGCGTTGCAGGGGCTGTTGTATTGTGCAATGATTCGTGCAACTTGTCTTGCAACGCCGTAGGTTAATTGAGAATAAATGAAGTTGCACTATAATTATAATATAATAACATGCAGAATGTGGAGAAAAGCACCACAATATTAGTAAACTATTTCTAAAGGGCACCTCGGCTGATCAACACTTTCACTCTCGAACAAAACTTTAGTATTACTTTAGTTCAGATTGGCAGTTTAAAATCGATAATTCTGTTCACTGAGCTAACGCTAAGCAATTTAGTTTGACTATTTCAGCCTATTACTCGGTTCGAATTTCCCGCGCGCCGCCATTTTGACATGTGACGCAGTCGTGCCCAGTCCCCCTTTTTCGGTCACTATACCAAGAAAAGGGTACAGTCGAAATCTGCTGATCCGATCATCTAGGGGCAATAAAAATCTGGCCGTATCGTTATCATTACGTTACGTTATCGTATTGACGAGGAGGGGTCCCACTCAAGGACGGATAAGTACAAATTCGCCGATAGCACAATTCCCACAATGCATCTGATTTTCGGGAGCTTCCGGTCTACTAAACAACGCACAACCGGATTTACGTAATTGGCGGCTTTTGTTAGTGCATCTTGAGAAACCGGAAGTTCCTGAAAACAGGATGCATTATGGGATTTGTGAAAGGGGCGAATAGTTCCTTGGTTCCAGGTCTGTCCTTTCACTTCAGAAAGCCAATATCTTTGATCAAGGTCGAATATAACAGTTGAAAAACAAATTTTTATGGATATACCTCTGCATTAAAATAATTAACTGATTTTTCAATTCAGTATATACCCTCGTTATGTACCGATCAAATCGAAACTTCAACATCCCCCCGGGCAACCCCCCGGGCATTTGAACTTTGGAGTCTTGTTTGTTCAAATTCCCCACCCCCGAGACCAAAACGCTGTTCAAATGCCCCATTCCAAAGCAATATTAAGTGATCAAATGCCACTACCCTCGGGAATTTCGAAATTGTTATTCAGTGGCGGAAGAGTGTAAGAGCCAATAAAAAGTGTTCGTAAATAAAGATTAAAATGGAGTTGACTTCAAACCTTTACATATTATTGGAGATTATATGTTTTCCCATCGCTGTACGAAGTATATAAAGAGGTAGAAGAGCTTGGAACTTGCGAACCATGTAAAATACGAGTCCGTGAATAATCTCGACTAGCGACTAGATCGAGGAAAGCACGAGGCATGTAACATGAAATCGAGACTACTTGTTCAAATTCCCCACCACCCCTCCCTTCCAATGTCAAATTCCCCACCCATGGGGCAACCACCAACATCAAATTCCCTACTGCCGGGCACGACAATGCGTCAAATGCCCGGGGTATGCCCGGGGGGGGGATGTTGAAGGTTCGATTTGATCGGTACATTAGAACTGACAAATGGTTTTTTTTAAATTAAACGTTTTGTGGAAAGGTCAACTTTTGAGGGCATACCAAGACAAGGTTTTTGTCCAAAAAGTATCAAAACTGAGGACGTACATCCAACCATAATATTAGGGTATTTATCCATTATCCCTTTTTCCACTGTAGTTAAACTTAGAAGGAATGGTCAAGTCAGTAACTGCTAGACATAAAAGCACCTGATCGCGTCCCAAGATCGCGTTTTGGTTCCAGAACGAGATCTGAGGATGAGATCGGGTTCATTTGTTTGCTAACAGGAACTTGGACATACCGCGCAGTTGGTGTGTGGACCTGATTCATGGCCCATGCCACGCACAATCGAAGTTTGCCAGATCTCGTTTCCTCTCCCGCCTCATTTTTTCCCCATGAAAATCCCAAAACGAGATCTGGGGATGAGATCGGTTTCTTGAAAGAAAATTTATCAAAGTTTAATGTATGGATAATATTGGTATTTCTTCTTGAGTGACGCTTACTGTAAGTGACATATTTTGATCAATAGCATCGGTTTTATAAACTGCTGAATCAGTGCTGGTCGTAGTGTAGTCAAGCCTCAGTATTATTTCTTCGTGTACAGTGGCTTCAGTGTGACACAAAAATCCTTGAATTGAGCTGCTTTCTTTAATCCTCTTTTTCAAATTAATATTCGCCACAAGGAACTGTGCAGTTTCAAAATTTTCTCAACAGGACTTCATTAAGTTGCAATGTTTCCGAAGTTAATCTGTGTCATACTGCAAAGTTTGGCTTGTTTTGTGTCTGTGCATTGTGTTTTGAACACCCACGAAAAACTCAACAAATACTCGAGCCGTCCATAAATTATATAAAAAGAGAGTGTAAACTGACAGTGTTTGGCTACAGTTAGTTTATGTCAACAAGTCTGCGGCACAGTAGCCTGCGTAGCAAGCGCACAGCAACTCATTTTTACAAGGATATACACCTATTTCAAGAAAATCAGCCAAGGTACGGGAAAACAGTTTGCAGATACATCTGATTAAAAAATATTTGAAGGGTTCTATGTAAAACAAGAAATAGTCTTTTTTAAGTCAATATATCATATGCCAGATTTTATATCTTTTATTAGCGCAAATGCAATTTGTATGAAAATATAAAATGGTGAAACACTTCTGAGAAATGGAACTTTCGTTCGTTTGTTCCTCTTCTTCGTTTTTTTATTATATATTTATTGTTGTTCAAGTGTAAAACATCCGAAAAAGATGTTCTATTGGAACTCTTATATGTAGATTAAGTAGAGCGAACACGGACTGTTTATGTTTTGAAGAAAAGTACCGGTAACTTACATGACGGACTCACAGCACGTTTAGCCACAATCTGGCACGCCATTAGTAGGAAAAGTTATAATAAATTATAACTTCAGCTTCTGTTAAATCTTTAATGATTTCAGTATTTGTACCGTGCCTCGTTTTCTATAAACGTAAAAATATCCCAAGTCGTCCAAGTTCTTATCATAGCTGGCTCATTCAAATTATTTGTCCAACGCTGTGATTTATTCCATCTGGATGGTTTTCTTGTGGATTTATTGTGATCAACTTGATATTGCAGGATCCGATTAGATTGAAAATATTTACTTCTGAGGGAAGAATTGTTCGTTCATGCCGGACGAAAATATAATTTACTTATAGATGCCGTATTTTTTTAAAAAAAAATACAA
>JANVCK010179521.1:0-10818 GCA_026546655.1 Epizoanthus illoricatus
CGACTTTTCCGACTTTTCCGCCCCCCCAAACAGACCGCCAGCTACGCAGGCTATTTCTGAAGAGTATCGTATCATTAAACACGACCCTATGCCTTTGTGCAGCCACTTATCCCCGCCCCCCAACACACACAACTTAATATGGTCAACTTGTCGATAAGAGTAGGTTAATGTAAGTATCGTGGTCTGTCACCTCGTCTCTACATGCAGCTCATTCCATCCAGCTGTAGGCTGTGCGCCTTGGTCTTACATAAGCCGTATAGCGGCTGCCAGAGGTGCATTGTACATGCTTTCGGCTCGACATCTTGAGCTGCGTCTTTCGTAACTCAACTCAACCGGCTGCAAGGATCAACGACAAACCCAACACATTACCACTACTACTACTACTACAACTGCTTCTCTTCCACTCCTTCAAGCCTGTAATTAACATGTAACACAATCTTCAAAACTGTAACGTTTTATTTTCAAGTAAAAACTGCTAACAAAAGGCAAAGCGTTTGTTCGTTTTGACAGTGTATGTTTATCGAGCACAAGTGCAATTCCTTCCTGCAGTCCATTCATTTATCATCTTAATACATCTGATATCCCATTCAATTTCCATTCTCTCTGTCCCATATATATATACCTTCTCAATAGATTCCTTTCTTGGCTTCATAAATAATAAAAAATAATAAACAACTTTTGCCAGATAACTTGGATACACAGCTTTTGTCTCTTGTGACAAATTAATCCTAGAATGCATAAGGGGGTGGTGGTGGGTCAAAATGATCCCCCCACAGTCTATTTACATTTTTCAAACAGTTCATTATCACTGTATTTTAAAGAGTGGGGCCTGGCACTGCAACCTGTACACGTCATATTTCAAGATGGCGGAGCGCGGGAAATTCAACCAACCCAAATAGCCCTCACAAATCTTGATTTACACTCTTACGGGAAAAAATGTCACTTTTCTGCATTACACATGGCCTAATTTATAAAATATTTAAAGTTTCTAGTAATTTATATTCAATGAACATTTTGGGCGCCACCGTTGTTGAAACAGCCGAGGTTCACAGAGTTCTCTCACATACCGGTTGTGCTGAATAAAGTTTTTAAATTGATTTCCAACCTTGCTCTTGTCTCTTATTTGCGGTTGTCTTTGTACGTGCGCTCGAACCATCAACAGACACTTAACTAGCAAGAGCGAGGTCTGGGACCAAATGAATGTTCTAACGAGCGAGGTCTGGGACCGAACGAAGATTTCCGGGAATCACATGATCAATATCTTCGAAATTCGAATCCAAACCTCGCTCGTTGGAAAATTCGTCCGGCCCCAGACCTCACTCTTGCTAGTTTAGTTCCAGGCGTTGCAAATCGAAGTTCGTTCATACGTACAAAGATAACATACGAACAGAAGACAAACACAAGGGTAGAAGTCACTTCAAAACATGTTTTACGCACTCTGTACGTGAGAGATCCCTGAGACCGGTCTGGAAATCACGAGGAGTCTAAATACTCCCTCTGTTTTAAATGTAATGAAAAAATGTTATGCATTTCAAGGTTAAAAGGAATAAACTAAGATAAAAACCGTATGGTAACGTTACGTTCTGTGTCTTTCAAGTCAGAAAATAGCCTCACTGATATACTAAAAAATATTTAACTCTTGATAAACTTAGTGGTGGCTGGTGCCCCTGTAATTTTAACTTTGAAAATGAAATTAGACCAGTCTTAGAAAAAGAACCAAAGAGACAAACTATTGCAAAGAAATTATGAAAAAGCGAGATTTATTTTATAAGCCATATTAAAAAATCGTTTGGCTTTTATAATGGAATTGAATGATAGAAAAATAAAGAGGAAAAATAAAATAAGATTTACAAGCCATTGGCGGTGGCTTAAGAAAGACGTTTTTATTTCACAATAAGTTTAACTCGGAGTAAGCATTATTAAATCTAAAATATATTCTTTTCTGCCAAACCACAACTGGACATTCGTTTGCACTTGAGCGCATATTTATGAATATTTTAAAAATTGTAAAAAATGAAAAAAAATGCTTAATTTAGAAAGTCGTTAAAAGGTAAAATTGAAGTTGCAAGCCAATAGTCTTTGAATCATTGGATTTGCAAAAAGTTAATTTGAAAAATCCCCGCCCAAAGCGCTGTTAAAAAGCATCTTTGTAGGAGCCATGCAGTCATATTAGCAGGATCTGCAAACTTTTTAACATCTTTCTTGCACTGAGCTGATACGAATCTGTTGATTTCTTACATTTGAACTCAATTACGTTTGATCCGTCTCAAGTTCTTCAAATGTCTTTGCTTAGCGATCAATAATTTGATATAGGGGCACGTGGAAAATCCTGACAAAGATAGCACCAACAAAGAAGTAGAAAGCAATATTTATAGGATACATTACGAGAAAATGTACATAAAACATAGTGCAATTTTGTTCGGAAACTAGTTGCAAGCAAATATTTCTTCCACTCTACCCCAAAATATCAAATTATCACGTTTCAAAAATCATCACACTTGCCTATCAGTTTGATCTGCTGGCGAATTTCAAAACGACAAAAAATAATTTGAAATTTAATAAAAATGTCATCCGGCCATTCCAGATGGTTGCCATAGAAACAAGATGGCTAATTGCTATATTATATTACCGCTTCTCAGTGGTGTTTGCTGGCTCAGATCTACTGCGTTGTCCGTACGCAGTTTGTGCAGTATCTTTCCCCGGAGTTCATTCTCTGCAGTTCATGCGCATTGTCACGTGATTAGTAGATGCACTGCTGGGCACGTGATTGGACACATGATTTGATACCTCATCCACCTCGATGCGTTCGTTCTCAGCGCTTTCACTGGTTCTGCTCTCCACCCCGAAAGCATTCCCGGCATCCTCCACTGGTCGAAACCCATTTCCTTGGAGCTGGTTTCCAGGTGGCATTTGAAAGGGCACGGGATATCCCCAACCATTCGAAGACCCAGGCAGCATAAAAGGGAACATTTGTGGCATAAACTTGTACTGTCCATTGAGTAAATTCATCCTCACCAGGGGAGAGGGGTATGGTAACGAGCTTGGCTGAGAGACTGGTGGGATCTGGGGACTAGCTTCAGAGAAGGGCTGTGGTGACGAGCTCCGAACTCTGGGTGGCGTGGCTATCGGCGTTGGGGGAGAAACTGAGCACTGCGTGACAACTTCAATGGCGTGAATCACATTTCCGTTGCATCCTTTCAACACCAGCTCTAGCACGACCGGCGAGTGACGAGGGAACGCGCGCGCGAGAATGTCAAGTGAAGAGGGCGTACCGCTGACAGCACTGCCCGAGTTCTCACGCAAGGTCAGAGGTGACACTGAGTGCAAGTGTTTCTCGTCATTCAGCGCAGTTGAGTCTCCTTCGCTGCCATCTGATGAGGAGTCCGAATTGGGATGATATTTCCTCTTTCCATATCCTGAGGAGGAAAATTGGATTCAGGGACTAAGTATGGAGAGTGAATTTAGAGGTTCTATGTGTATGGGTGTCAGTATGTATATATACTAGTTACGCAATGCTTTCTCGTGGGATACCACGGAATATGCCTCGCGTCACTGAGGCTCGTGTGTATACGAAAGGAAATGCAAGTGACAAGTGCATGTTTCCGGTATCTTCATCCCTTACTTTACCTACAATGCACTGCGTGGCGACACTAAACTTTCAATGTAGAGAAATTTCTCGCTCTTAATACTTTTGGATGCGGGCAAAAACAACGTTGCAAGACAATTTATTATTTCTCTTTCGCCCAAAATGGTCCATTTGTTCACCCAACGAAATGATTATAATGCAAGGAATTGAGAAAATTGAGAAATCTTGTTGATCTTTCTCGGGATCGTTTGTTCCGTATTGCAAGTCACGTGGTCGCCATTTAGGCCTATGAAAAAAGTATCTGACACAGCATTTTCTACGTCTGATGAAAGGCGCTCTATTGATCTTATAATTCAGAAAACACATTTATTTATTTGATAGTTGGCACTTATTCCAGTCCTTATATCATTCCCACGGTAGACCAGGGTCGCTACCCGCATCACACTCCTGTGTTACTGACAAGGACAATACCTTGATACAGTCGCCGAGTAAATGCCCATGATGAGCCGATGCAAATTTATGCAATTAATTCTTATAATTATTTTGCCATGAAAGCGGACACCGGCTTGTCAAAGTATTGACGCGCGAAGCGTCTGTACGTAGCTCCGCCGCCGAGACAAATACAATTACGCTCAGTACATTATTAACTAACATCAAACAAAACCGGAAATAAGTTTAAATGGTAATTTATGAACATCTCCGAAGCAACGTGACTCATTAACGTGGTACAAACTGCTTTTGTAAAAACTTGGTATATTTAGAAATAACTACAAAGCTAAAAATGCTAAGCTAAATGCTGTACTCCCTCATGGTTCCATAGTTTTTTTAATATGCGGACCAACAACAATATATCTATTCTGAGGTGTGCCTTGTTACGATTTCCGGATTTGAGTAAAATACAATTTTTTATAGAACAATTGTATTTACTTCAAAGACTTCCGTTTTAGAAATTACTCTTCATTTAATTGCATTCTGTGATCAGAGGTTTGTCCAGTGCATTAATTAGTCAGGGGTAGGTCAGAAAAAAGGTTCCTTGATCGATAACGATTTTGAATTTTTGGCAAATCATTTATGTTGAAAGTTGCTTACGCCTTGTCCGCCAACGAATATGCCAGAAGCTATTGTAGACAGCAGAGATTACAATAATTTTACAATCTGATGCAGTGTGGTGAATTGTATTCCATTGTTCTCACAAAGAACTTTAACGGTATGCATGGAGTTAACTTGACTCATAGACAATACGAGCTAAAATAACGCTAATTAAACACACGCTTGGGCGCTTTTTAAACCAAGCGAGTGCGTCACAACTTTTTAAGGTTGGTATTGAGTAAAATATTTCTATCATCTTCAATGGCTGGTCTAATAAGATTTTTATATATTAAAATCGTTTAGTACTGTATTCCCTTAAGAAACTTCGCATAAATCTCATCTGTAAGATTCCCCTTATTAATATGTTCTTAGCAAAACAATTAGTAAACAAAACCAACAATGCTTCTGTATTTTCTTTAGTTCTTGTTTCCCGTATAAATAACTCATCGTTCCACTTTTGTACAGGGTCAGCTGGCGCACTAAAGAAATTCATAGCGAACACAAACGAAAACGATTGCGGCAAGGTTTGTATTGGTGAAGAAGGCATCTTTTGAACGACTAGAAATACTGAAGTATAGAATACGTGACCCAACTAATCCTCGTGTTTGTTTCAGGGATTAAGAACAAATGTTTAATATAAACTAAGGTAGCCACTAAACTCTAGATTCTTTTGTGTGATTCTATTAAAGACAAATCTCGTCACGGGACGTTCCAAATTTAATTGTATGAGGACACTGTATCAATGTGGACACGGGAACCTCTTTGTAAACTGTAACGCCGCTACAACACATTTCACAGGACGTGATGCCAACACGTTCACGTGTACATCTGGTACGCATTTCCTGAAATCAACTCTAAATGACATTCTAATTAATTTCTAAGCACGTAATATTTAATGAACAACGTTTGCCAGTTTGAAAATAGCCAAAGCCGTTTTTTTTAGCTTGAACAGTGAAAAAGGTTTTTTGATTCGGATGATTGTGAGAGAGGAGTGTAATCTTATTCGATTTCCATATCAAGAAGTTTTGAGAAACTAAAGAAGCATTTTTCCATACAGTAGCTTCAAATTCGAACTTGCTTGGATTAAAAGAAATGCAACTAATACAAACATTGTAATGTCCAGTTTCCTCACAAATTTTACATAAAATATAATGCGCACGCTTTAGAAAGAATTCCTCGTGATCAGTCGTCCTGAAAATAAATTATTCAAACCGACAGTGTGCGCGTTGCAAAAACTTTCAACGAGTTTATGTCGACGATTTTTCATTTAAAAAGCGGCACCGTAGCGACTTTAGATATCACGACACTGGATATAGAAAAGTAAGGTTTTCGAAGATGACGCAGGTAATACTACGTTTTCGTTATCAAAACGCCATAGATACATGTGTTCGTTTCATTTCCAATCATTTTCTTTTTATTCCCTATGTTTTGAATTTTATTACATCACATTTTTTGCAAGAAAATTGGACCAAAAATTCTGTGTTAACTATAAAACAGAATAAACTGGCTCCGTTACAAGACATAGACGCTCACTGCACCTGTAAGACTTGTAATTAAGCTCGCTGTTGTTATCCTTGAAATATCAGATCTTTAACCTTTACCCAAACTAGCGTTATGTATCCTTAAATTATATTAAAGGAAGTGGTATGCATACGAGTAAAACTGTTTGTAACACAAAACCAAGTCCTCCGGTAACAATCCTCATGGATCTCTTTTCTAAAATAACCTTGACGCTTAGTCAGGAAAATTTAGGCACCGATATTTTTATACTTAAGGTCATTCAGACACACTGAAGCAGTTATGTTCTTGAGTAACTGAACTGATGCTCATTATAAACGAAATAAATACAAATAACTATTATTACCAGAAGAACAACTCCCTGTACGAACTAGTTTATTACTGAGAATGAATAAGAATAAAATATACGAACTCAGAGTTCCGAGGACTCACTTGATAGCGAGCGAGAGTCAATGAAGCCTAAAGAGTCCTTTGTGCACTGAAATGTCACCAAAATATCAGGTGAAAATGTGAAAAAGTTCTATTATAACACTGATTTTGGTTGTTGTTGATTTGTTTTTAGTACAGAAACTAAAAGACAGGAGAATGTTCTGTAGTAAAATGTTGTCGAGTGAGGCTGTTCGCTACTTTCTTGTAAGTTGTGGTACTGTCATTGACAATAATATCAAGTACTAGTATTCTGTTGGCATGAAGTCAAATAGACTGATTCTCTCTCACTTACCTTCTCTTTCGTCTCTCGGTTCGCCTTTTGCTTGACGAGTTCCGTTCGTGTATACACCTCCATTGACGGGATACTCCAAGGACATTTCATGCTCATCTATTTTCTGCGTTCTATACAGCGCAATACGAGCGGCAGTGATTCTCTGTCGCTCAGCGACTATCATGCACTCGGTACAATCACAGTCTCGGAACCTACACTGGTGCTTATGCCCGCGGAGATCAGATAAAATGCCGTGATTCCTGCATCTGGTGCATTTGGGATTTCTGTTTGTTCCTTGGCCGTTTTTATCATCAATGGGGCTATCCATTGCTTCCTCTTTCACGACCGACGGTTGCATCGCAAACACGCACGGCAGACTTAAACAAAATGAATGAATTTCGAATTTTGAAGCGTTTTGCTTGAGACATTTATTCACGTGGAATCTGTAATTCCCTCAGGGACGCCTTTGGTATGTAGTTTTTACAAGTTGGTATTGTTCAATTTCTCGCGACTACGTGTTAGCCTAAATAAGTGTAAAGAAGAATTTGAACAAAAGCAATCAGTCTTGGTCGGAAAAAAACTCAAAGTGAAGCGACGAAATGATCCGACAATAAGCAATAAAACTTGGGGAACATCAAAGAACTCGGGACTCAAGTTTCATTACACTTGTGCTTTATTATGTTTTTAGGTGTTTTCTAAACAACTTTATTAAAACTGGTCGCAGATAATTTTATAGCTTGACACCCTGCTAGTAGATAATCTGTCAACAGTCATATTTTGGATCCACCAAACCTGTCACACTGATTCGTTCACACCTCAATAACAACACAACAAGGACAGGTTTTGGTTTATGTTTTATAAAAGCTTGATCTGCAAATTAAGAGCGGGCTGCCGCTCACAAAATGACAAGAAAGCCCGCTTAATCATTCTCACAATGAGAAAAATTATTTACGGCACTTTTTAGCGCAACATAAAGTATTTGTTTTGTACCAACCTGCATAGCGACGGAAGACCGGAACAGGAGGTTCTTTCAACTAATTTCAGTTTCCTTTTCGCTGATTTTGATTTCCTGAATTTCAACCGCAAATTTCCATTTAATTCCATTTCCGTGTAGTCATTTATCTGATTTACATTCACTGCAAGTTTCAAGAAGCTTCGAATAAATTAATGAATATTAAATATATTTTACTGTTATATCTGTACAACTTTTGCTATCATAGAGAATACTGGAAAGCCTTTTTTGTCTTTCACTCTAATCACGATAGGCCATAAAGCAAGCTTTTTTGATAAGTTCATAGCAGTTCAAAGCACGTGTAGTCAGCACTTGATGCCGTTTAAGTTAAGACACGTTTGAGTGCGACTTGATTTCGTATATCGAGTATAATTCAACGCAAAAGTATCAATTCCGAGTTAACTTCTTGTTCAGACTTCCCTTACTACCAGTTATTTTTGCCTTGGCGAATGACCAACGCTCCACTCTGCAGCTAAACAGATCCAGCCTCACGATGAAGATATACCATATAACAACCCGGAGTTAGAAAAGCATGTTTCCAGTGTTCATTCTCTCAGTACAGTTGTCTTTTGAACGCCTTATAATATAGAACCTATAAGAAATTAGATTGTAATGACTCCGCTCTGTTGGCCCAAGTCTTTCATGTTTTATTTCTCGGCTTGCCATGTGGGAAACTGGCAAAAATTTCTTGATTAAAGTAACATGTATATTTTCTATAATTTCTGGTTCATTTGCCGGAAATGTTATGAAATATCACGCCTATCGTTTCTCCAAACTTGAGAGCCCTGCAAAGCAGAAACCCCTAAAACAACATAGAACGCCTGTTTAGTTATTGGTCAGTTGGGAATATTTGTTGAAGGTATGCCACAGAGTATTGTGGAAATGACAATACGAAACAGAAGTATATATAAGTACATGAATTAATCTTGTACGAGTTATAGTTGGAGTATTTTAAGATCCTGTCTGGCCGAATAATTTCCTTCACATGAAAACCGTGTAAGCGTAATCACCCACAATCTGCTACCAGCTACGTACTTCTGGCATCATTTTCAAGTGCTTCATCTGTCACAAAGTACAAAAAGCTCGCATTCTTTTCAGTAGTTTTGACTTCGCCTTTTGGATCCTTGCCTTTGGCACAAAGTCAAAGACATTCCTTGGCATCGTTCAGTAAAAAACAAGCCAACTGGAAGGTTATCTCATACAAGTCTTCAACACAATGTTCATAGTTTCGGCCTAAATACTTAACAGACCTAACTGATCAAAGAAGTTCGTGCAATGTGTAGACAAATCCAGCAACCTCGACGATTTCTTCATCCAAAGTCAAAGAAAGCACTGTTTTTACCACAGGCGAACCAGGCCCTCTGTGTGTATGTAATAAAGAGTTTGTATGAGATGTATGTGAATTCAGGATATTTCGAGCAGAAAATGCGAATCCCCATACAAAGTCTTATATTTTGCGATTTCGGAAAATCTCATACAAACTCTTTATTACATACACACAGAGGGCCTGGTTCGCCTGTGTTTTTACCAGGCGTTCCCGGTACCACTTCTCCCAACCGTCATGCAGTGCGGGTAGAAGAGTTCTGACCACGTGGTTTTGTTCCTCTTTCTCGTCCGCCATTTTGTCATAATGGACAAGCCTGTAAAGCTCGCAAAAGTAAGTGGTTTCCCCTGTCAAAAACTCGGTTTCTACGCAAAAAATACTCCTACTTCGTTCAATTAAGTATAAGAGTGTCGAATTCTGCCATCTGTTATGCATAATAAAAATGTCTAAAGGCATAAAACGTCTCGGTCTATCACTCTATGGCCATGTAAAACACTAAATATGCAGTCCAAAACGTTATAAGAGAGATCTTGTTGTGTCTTTCTTATTTTCTTTGTGTCGAGCAGTTGATGCTGAAGTAGTTTAAACCAGTGAACTAAAGAATCAAATTCGTGATAATCAAATGGAAGTGGTCATATCAAGTGCAAAGTTTTGGTTTCTTACATTTGCATTTCAATTGATGAAAGTCCATGTATAAAGTAATAAACTCGGTCTATTTTATTCGTTTGTTCAAAGCAGCCGCTATGTTCTTATGTATTGAAAGGCACAAGTTTATTGAAAGTTGCTGTACCCTAGAAGTAACCCCCTGGCTAGAAAATGCATTTCCCATGAAACAGTTTATCAGTATCTATCTATGACTTACTGCAAAAAAATTCCCAACAGAGAAACACGCCACGGGAGGGGGATGTCAATGTTGTTAGTCTATACCGAGCTTCTCAACAAAGGTGCAGGTTGAAGAGCTAGCCACAGTTTACGTGGGTTGGCGGTTCCAGTCAGCAACAGTTTTAACAAAGAAATCGTTTTTAAATTGTTCAGTGTTCGATGATGATTGGCGGAATTTAGCAGTATTAGTTCTGGTTATTATATGCATAATGCAAAATATCCTACCAAAATGCATTTTTCTGACCTGCAAACGTTAATTAAGGATAAACTGACTTTACACCAACCAGAAACGAGCATCTACGCTACATACTGTATCGCGGGAAATTTTTGCGGAGAGAAAATCTTGCGGATTTGTGGATTTTCAGGTTTTGCGGGGTTTAATTTTTGCGATTCGAAAGGATACATTTTACCCCGAGGGAATAAATTTCTGCGATTCTAGAGAAAAAAATAAAAAAGTTAAAGAAAGTGCACTCTGTTTATTGATCCCTTTTACAAAATAATAGTCAGATTTTTTTCAGTCTCCCGAGTGTAAATTCTTTCAGAGTCAATTTGGATGATTTGTTACTGCAGCCTTCAAGTCTCGAAGGTGTAACCCTTTTTATATTATCTTTGGGATTCGTTGGATTAAAGTTGCGTTGCTGAGCTGTAACTATTAATTTACGATTTAATTTCTTGCCATTTCGCGCTATCAAAGCTATTTTTGCTTC
>JANVCK010179632.1:0-10818 GCA_026546655.1 Epizoanthus illoricatus
ACCACCTACACACTCACATCTGAACCTGGAGAGGACACTCCGGCTTCGCCATTCATTTGGTGTCGACACAACACGGGGAGCAACAGTTACCGGTTATAAGCCATCACTCACTCACTCACTCAGTACTGAGTAACTGTAAATGCTCTAATAAACACCGAGGCATTTATTAATTTTTGTTTTCTTAAAATAAATCGGTTGTTACTAAGAGAGTTATAACTGATGAAGAAAGATTGCCAGCGACCAACAGTCCTACAAGGAGAAGAAACGTGATAGTGAATTTTTTTATCGGTTGACGTCGTACATAACGTTACATTGCCTAAACTCAAAACAATAGTGGGGCTTTGCACAAACGTAGGAGAACAAAGTTGACTGCGATTTATTTCTAAGAAACTTTGTAACAAAAGTATGTTTTGCAATTTTTCACTTTTGTTTCATGGCATCAGATTCTGGCGTCAGTAGGTGCATGGTGTGGCAGTTTTTCACATTTTAAGAAAGAAAATGAAAAATATGAAAACATACTTTTCAAACAAACAGGGAACAAAAAAACTGTTCTTCAACTTCTCTGAAGATTTTAAAATGTCATATATAAATCTGACATCTAAAGATCTTTTAGTTCTCGGTATCAGTACCACTGACAATCTGTCCCTATCCAAAATCTGGCACGGCACCTCTAAATTTCGGTACGGCAAGTACTGCTGATTTGCAACGTGAAAACAGGCATACGTGCGAGAAATTCTAATGGTGCCGAGCACATCTTCGGCGGTGTGCTTGGCACAGGCCGGTAAAAAGTGGCACCGTGCCGAGATTTCTGGGTGCTGGGCCGCTCTTGCGCGCGTGTAGATTCGATGTTAGTTGGAAAAGGGTAAAATCAAGGAACGGGACCCAAAATAAGATCGGCACTAACTGTTTACACGACGCCAAATTTAGCAGTGCCATTCCGGGGTGCCACGCCAATTTTTAGCTTGTGTAAACAAGTAACTGATGCCATAGCAAAAAAAATCATCGGCACCGTGCGAGATTTGGAAGTGCCATACCGCCGAGGTTATTTGCGCATGTTAGTAAATGTAAATGTTTGGGTTTGGATGGTTCTCGGCTCGGAACCAGCACAGAAAGCTGCGCATTTTTTCAGTTTCACTGCGTTGTTCCTGTTTTCTTAGGGAAGGCATTTATTAGAGGATGTTTATTAGATAGAGGGCATATATTAGCGAAATGTGTTTATTATAAAATACCTGTTTTATAGGGGAATTTATTAAGCCCCATTACACGCACACAAAATCTGGCACGCCACTCCTAAATCTAGGCACTGCGCCGGTGATTTTTCGGCATGGCACTGCTGATTTGTAATGTGTAAACAGGTACCGGTATGCCAGAACAATTTTAAAGCCTTTGTACAGGTAGTGCCGTACAAAAAAGTCACCAGCATCGTGCCAAGATTAAGGGGAAGCCGTGCCAGGTGTTTTGCGCGCGTAAATGGGGCTTCTAGATACAGGGTGTTTATTGGAGAGTGGATGTTTATTGCATTATTTACGTAAGTACAAAGGTTGAAGTTTAAGAACATACACAAGGGCCTTGGCATCAGAAGTCGAAGGTCAAACAGATCTATGCAGATGCACCGGTCTCTGAGCCAACGAGAAAGCAAAGAAATCCCACAACGAAGGCCAGTAATTCATCTTTAATAATACACTTTGTATAATTTGCACATTACATTCTTTCAGAAGACACCATGTCTTAAATAACCGTATGTGAACATTACATACATCAACAGTCAACATTCATATGCCCAGACTCTGATGTTTCATTTTCCAAATAAATTATTTCGAAGACTACTCTTGACAGACTATAATTCTTAAATTAAGATACCATGAAAAGTGTTTTAAAATCATTCAGTAAATTCTCCAGTTGGACTGGTCGGAAAAGTAAATGGGTCAATGTCATACCGTTTCGGAGCAAAGTTTTTTAAAAAATAAACAGACGACCTACAGAGGTGCATGTATTGCTCCTTTCCCAATCCAGAGACTCTTCATTTGACAAAATTTCCAATCCGAATTATATGCCAGTATTCATGCCATGGCGAGCTCGTTGAGCTGTCAATCAGACTGTGAGCTCCAAATATTCTGGTTGGTTTGCATAAATGGAATATGTCCCGCTCTATTCATTTCGATTGGTTTATCAAAGTGTCGTTGCACTTGGATAAAACAGTAGTGAAGTACCTTACGGGGGGAATTTCTAAAATTTACAACTGGTTGGTTTAACTAAATTAATAGATCGTGTCCCAGACATAACAAGCACACAATAATTATATTTGTTTCCTATAACTACTATACGGTATTAAAATTAAGAACCACCATAAATCAAGTAAACTGTTTTACGCCCATGCAACAACTTCCTTATCATAACCATAGCAACGTGGTAGTTGTACTAGTTTCTTCTTCAAATTGAAACAATTGAACTTACTAAGCCCTACACAAAGTCCCTGGAAGGACTATAATGTAGAAAAAATTGTGCGACGAACTCTAGACAATGAACATTATACAAACTTTGTTGTCCACAGCATCGGGCAACAGGAAATAAAATAACCGGTTATTTCAGTAATAATTTCTCGATGCCTACGTTCTTCAAAGTTTCTGCAAATCTAGCTTTATACTACTGTTTTACTGTTGCGCGAAAATCGGATCAAATCTGCAGTCAAGTTTGAGGCTTCCCTCCAATCAAATTCTATTTCAAACTAAAAGGGGGACCGGATGTACTCCAATCACAGTTCACAGATTTTCAGCTTATGCACATTTCTCACTAAGTTGGAATCGTCGTATGACCGTGAGAAGGCGTGACTCTGTTGAAACAACTGAAGGTATGATCGACAGAAGCCCAAAAGCAAAGCCCAGATTGGGCATTTGACCGTGATTGCTGTGTAGCAATGAAAACCGCGGTAATGAAATAAACATGCAGTTCACGAGTTATAATTGCTTATCACTAACTAGCTACTAAAAAAAGCCATCGGCTATTCCACAAGGTTGTGTCAAACCTGCAAGGTATGTACAGTAGCATACTGCATTCCACAACTAGCTTCAAGCCCAGGGAAGTAACTATCATTGTACTAGACACACATACTGACATATACTTGAAAGTCTACAAAATACTGCAAACGTAAGTAATAAGAAATACATAAAGTACGATGCACGTTACATGCTTACTACTACAGCTACCTATATTCTGCACAAATTTATGACTACGGCCCTGAAGCCTAATTACATCGACTTTCAGAAGATCATCAACTTGTTGAGCAAACTAGCCCTAGTACTGTCCAGGCCATTTCAACTTACTTTTCATAAATTAAATCTTGGTAAAAATTGCTTTAATTGGGATTAATAATGTCTTCAAATATTGGAAGAAAACATCGCAATAAGTGATAAAAGAAAGAAATGTAGGCTAATAAGTCGTAGCAAACGGCCCAAGCCACAGTGTTCTATAATTAGGGACTGGTCATTAAATATGTAGAGGGGGGAGGAGAAAGTAGGGGGGACTTAAAACTTTTCATTTTCGTGCATGGGGGGTCTATATCGAAATAAAAGTAATATTTTGGTAATTTTATATGATCTTTAGTACGCAGGTCCTCAAAAGTTTTTGCTTGTAATAAGGGGGGTCTTGAAAATTTTCAGACCCAAATGAATTTCTCCTCCCCCCCCCGTCGTGTTTAATGACCGGTCCCTTGGGGCAGTAGACCTTTATCACGTTTTCAATGTTAATCAAAACCTTGATGATAGCACTTTTTAAATACCAAAAATGGAAAGAGCAGGTCGAAGTTGGTAAGTAGCAAAAATTTGGGGTTTTTATCTAAAAAATGCGACGCTGGCGAAGTTTTTAAAAACATAAATTATTACAGAGACTGTATGGCGAATTTCCATTGGACGGGCAAGTTGCACGTAGTACACATAAACGAGGTGATCTGAAAAGTCTTAGTGTTTAGGCTCAACAGTATAACCTATATTACTTTAAAACGTTTAACTTCTGAAAAGGTTTGAAACATGTAAAGTTACAAGACTCAGTGTGAATACCAGGAACTTATTTCAATCAAGAATTTGTAACCTGTGCTTCTAGTTATATTCTACTTACATAATACTCATTATTGCATTTATAAATGTACAGTATATATTCAAAACTGGTGCTATTAACATTTTCACAACTATTTCGGGTCCAATATGCCTCGAAATAGCATACGGTGTCAGGAAAAGCCATTTATAGCTTTAATGTTCAATCCCTTTCCAAAATGACCTTGCAGGCGATGATAATAATGAATTCAGTAATGAATTTAGCATTTGCCCAGATCTGTGGCAGATTGAGGAAAATATCCCAAAATGTGTAGCAACTTGATTTTTTGAAACGTGATATAGATAACGGCTTTCCCTTCAAGAAATACAATTGTAATGTTACTTGTATATCTTAACATTGTTTGGTTTGATAATGTAAGACAATAAAAAAAATTTCTGCAATCAGTAAATCTGTATGATATACATGCTGCAAAACAGCCCCTTTAATCAGTACACAGGCTAACTAGTATATAATATTTTATTATAATACAGGGTGATTACATGAGACCGGTATGAAGTCAGACCAGTAAGAACTCATACCAGTATGAAAATAATTACATGAGACCAGTATGAAAACAACTAGTATCCTTCCCAGCTGTTCTTTAGAGTAAAGAACGGCTGCGAAGGAGACTAGAAAATAACAAGTGATTAATTATGTGCGCATGCTCAAAACAACGCAAATTTCAGACCGGCCTGAGATTTTTTTGCGGTTACAAGGGAAAAACTGTCGCACTGGTCTGAAGTTGGACTGGTCTGGGGTTTTCGTATCGGTCCAGCAACCAGAATGAGTCGTGCCGGTCCGAGTTGATGTTTCGTATCGGCCTCGTGTAATCAGATAAAAGGATTTGTATGGAGACCGATCTGAACTCGTACCGATCTGAGTTCGTACCGGTCTCATGTAATCACCTCCGCCTGTGAATTATAATAATACATCAGTTTTCAAATATGAAATAATTGGAGAATGATAAATACTAGTACAAACTGACATACTTTTGTTACTTCGTGGTACCAGCATGAGGATGTGGCCTACTTTACCCTTTCACCCCAGCCAGTATCAATCGCTGATTTCTCCACACAAACTCTCTACCAGAACAAGCAGTTTTGTAAGGAGAAAGTAGGAACTGATTACTTGGCGAATTCAGTATACAGTATGATACAATACAAAATTCCCCCAACCAGTTTATAAGAATTGTATAGATACAAGTAGGGAGAATTGAAATTTGGCACTTGGGGACAAAAGGGTTAAGGCATGAAACTTTCCATTCACCACTTTGCAAAGCTTCACTGTACACAGTCCTTCCTGTTCTTCCTGTTAGCATTTCTCCAGCACCTTGATAATTTTCTCAATTGCATGCCCACTGGTGCCACTCTGGGAAAAACGATATACAGCACTATATGTCAGTGAGTGATATTTGTTGGAACAACCTACTGTAAAATCTCGGTTGTATGCCCCCAGCACCCCCCCCCCTCCCTCCTCCCCGCTTGTAAGCCCACCAGCCTCGTAACATTTGGTGGTGCGCCCTCAACCAAGTACATCACGTTTGTTTTTCTTGTTTCTGGGATCGCTTATGAGTAATTAGCGCTCGGTAGGTTTTTCACTGGCTATTCTCTGGAAATTCCACTAATGTTAAGTTTACAAATTCCCTTAACAACCCAGGGTTCGTTCGCTTTCTTTCTTTTCTGTCTTTCTCTAAAATTCCATAACTTTTCCATGATCATTTTTACGTAAATCCATTACCTGAAAATCCAGAAATATCCCGAAAATTGATGGGTCATGAAGCGCTTTCCCGTGAATCAAGAACACAGTTCTAGTTTGTTCACTGTAATCACACAAAGATCTGATTTTCCATGACCGATTTTTATTTTCCAGGATTTGCAGGACCTATACAAACCTTGCCAGGGCTTGTAACCCGGACTTTATGGTATTCTACTGAACAGAACATGATTTTAACTGTCACAAAATATTTGCAGGTTTTACTTACAGTTAATCTCATGAAGCCCAGGAATGGTTTTAGTACATCTACAAACACGGAGAACTTTCCATCTGGTATTAAGCTTCTTACAACAGCTTGGTTTGCCTGAAGGGAGAGAAAAATATAATTCAGTGTTATATCTACGACTCTGGAGTCCAGTCTGCACCACCTTGTCTATTGGTCCTGTCCCTGATCTTTGTGTGTTTGTGTCTTCCTACCTGTTTATGTGTCTGTTTGTCTCTGTTTTTCCCTATGTCAATCTATTTGATTGTCTTGTCTTGCTTTCTTTTGCCCTGCCCTGCCCTGCCTTGCCTTGCCTCAAGTTGCCTGCTTGCCTTACCCTGCCTTGCCTTACCCTGTCTTGACTTGCCTTGCCTTGCCTTACCTTACCTTACCTTACCTTGCCTTGCCTTGCCTTGCCTTGCCTTACCTTGCCTTGCCTTGCCTTGCCTTGCCTTGCCTTGCCTTACCTTACCTTACCTTGCCTTGCCTTGCCTTGCCTTGCCTTACCTTTTCCTAATTTGACTTGTCTTTATAAGTGTAATTCGTTTTGATTGTCTTATATCTCCTATTCGTAATAATTTTAATTTGTCCCTGATGCCTTTTTGTTTTCATTTCTAGATTCGCCGTGGAAACCACAAACACCTAACACTACTCTTACCACGTGGTTACCGGCCCGCCCTTGTAAGCCGCTCGTAGGAAACAAATGCTGGGATTTAGGTTACACGTTCACGCAGATACCCGCCAATTTTACCAACCTACACGAGGTGTCTCCAGTACTAGACAGATATTGGCCATTAGTTCAGTCTAACTGCTCATCAGACCTGAAGCTACTTCTCTGCTCTATGTACGTTCCTAAATGTAACCCGCTTAACATGGTGACCACCCCTCCCTGCCGCTCATTGTGTGTGAAGGCCAAGACGGAATGTAAAGCTGTTATAAAGACCTTGGGAGTGGCTTGGCCGACTGGCTTGAACTGTGCACGGATGCCTGAACGAAACTGCATATCATCATCCTCCATACTTACAGCAGGTGAAGTAGCTACGAAACATTTCCGAATATTTCCAAACATATCCGAAGACCTTTTAAATACTTTTCAATCATTTCCATCCATTTCCGAATTTTCTTAAATTTTTCGCGTACTTTCCAAGTATTTCCTAATCCCTCCAAGTATTTCATAGTGAGTGTCTCGACAATAGTTTCTATGGTAACCTCAAAATCGTGCAAAACTGGTTTGCTAATGCACTTCCTACTATACAAATAATCATCCTGCTGTACGAATATCGCAGAATATATGTACTCGTCTCCCCCTCTGGCGGTTATTTGGACCCCTCTATATGTCAATTATATAACAGAAGTAGTTTAATATTTCTCTATTTTTCAAGTCTTCAAACTGGGTGTTGTGTTTTCTTAACAGCTCATTTTACTGATGCACACATAATATTTTCTATAACATGTATTCCTATGTGTTTTTATGGGTAGTTATGATACCCACTGATTGGGTGGTTTTTCTTGTATACCCCTCTACTGCCCCTAGAAAGGTGTGTCCCGACTGAGTACAGTAGTGACTAGCGCCCTCACCATTATCTGTGCCTAACAGATCCATCGTCCAACCACGTATATCCTCGGAAACTCACCGGGGGAGGGTACTGTCAAAAACTGACTGTCAAACAGTGCCAAGGACTGGGATACAACTACACCATTCTACCAGCGACCTTCTTCGTTTCTATGCAATCTGATACCGAGTTTCGCCTGGATGTTATGGAATCACTGTTCAAGTCCAGCTGCTCCCAACACGTGAAGCTGCTGATGTGCTCGCGGTACGCGCCCAAGTGTGACCCAGTCACTAAGACCATTACGTCACCGTGTCGTTCACTGTGTGAGCGCGTGTGGAGAGAGTGCGCGGCGGAATTCAAGGGTTACCTGGTCGACCTGAGACCCGTCTTTAGGTGTTCCGTGATGCCAGAGAGGAACTGCTTATCAGCATTGCCATCGTCCACCACAGGTTAGTGCATGTTTGACCTCATTAGCTATCATTCACCATCACTCTCCATCATTCGCTATAACCCTTGCTTGAAAAGCCAAAAATAACCTCTGAGTTGCCTGCTCTCCTTCACTATCATTCACCATCATTCTCCATCATTCACTATAATCCTTGCTGGAAATGCTAAAGTATCATTTGAGTTGCTTGCTCTCCTTCGCTATAACATTTATCATCACTTTCCATCACTCGCTATAATCCTTGCTGGAAATGTCAAATACGTCAAATCTCTGAGTTGCCTGGGGAGGAAGTTAGTGCATTCTGTGGAACCGTAATCCCCACATGCAATTGGTAACGACTACCTGCAGTAATTCTGGGTTTGTATGTGACGTCATGAAAAATTGAAAGTACTGACCTTTTGAAATTGTGTCTTTTATATGTTTTAGAGTTCTGGCACTTGTGGTTGTTCAAAAACTGGATAACTTTACCCAGTGCATAGGAGCTATCCAGTGGATAAAAGGTGCTATTTACCGCTGTCCACACATTACACAGTATAAATGTTTTATAATTTCTAAGATGGGTACAAAGGTAAAATGTTTAAAACAGTTAAAATGCAGTTTAAAAGAGTTAAAAGTTACTGCAGTTTTCACGCTGAAGCGATCACAGTTTATAATTTTTATATTTTATTCGGTGAATGGCTCTTATCCACTTTTGGAACAACCCTGGTAGGGTATATTGGACCTTGGTCAGTTCTAAGCGAAAGTGCGTGAGTTCTTTAAGTCCCCCGATAGGAAGATCGAGAGATTAGTTAATCTGCCTCCTTTTTCACAGTACATGTACATTTTAACGAGTACTACAAATGGATTCCTACGAATTACATAGGTAAATTAGTAATTGCAAATTTCTAGGTTAATGTTCATTGTACATTGTGTACTTTTCATTTAATGTCAAATGTCATCTGATAAGCACCAGTTTGGGGTCAGTTAGAAAACTAGAGATCCGTACACCAGTGGCATGTATTTAATAATTAACAGTTATTCCACGAACACGCGTTGGATATGTGGTGATCGATAGCCAAAGAGGAACGCAGCGCCGACTGCCTGTATATAATCATTTCATACCCAAAACGCCTGAATGGAATAAATGTTTTATTAAAGATCAAGACAAAGGTTGCTTTGTTTTCTTTCTAATTTTGTGTAAACCAAGTATAGTATTAGAAGGAGGAATTGAGTGTTTACTGCCGTGCTAAGAAACAGCTGGTTTCTCAGAAACAGCTGCTTTCGCTAGATAAGGTATGACTCACGGATGGTAATGAGCAGAAACCATCAGTTATGGAATCAATGAAAATGCTAGAAATTCAATAACGAGAGATTAGTATTTAATAATGGTCATTATCCATATCAGATTCTTAATATTCTGATTTCGAAATATTAGCAATTTTATGGACACATTATCCAATTTCTCCGCGAGGTGGACGATGTTCAGTAGCCTTGATTGTTATGTAATGAAACGCTTGAGCAGTATCTAATAATGCAATTCTCTCTTTATATACCTCCAGCTGCCACCACCGTCCACCCTACTACCACGCCTCAAGGAAGTTACATTACTCCACAACCAACCATACTTCCTCCCCGAGGATCCTGTGAACCGCTGACTATCAGCACATGCCGGGGCCTGGGTTACAGTCACACTGTGGTTGCGCATATGTTCGCTAACCAGACCCAGGCTGACCGCGCGATATTGTTGCGGCAAGTGTCGCCTCTCTTCAAGGTCAATTGCTCTCCAGACTTCAAGATGCTGATTTGCACAATGACCGTTCCAAAGTGCAACCCAGTTACGAATGTCATTACATTTCCGTGCCGATCACTTTGTGAGAGCGTCAAGAAGAGATGCGAATCTCGCCTTAATGGCTACGGGCTCCCGCCCAACTGGCTTAACTGCGCGTGGATGCCAACAACGGCGTGTATGTCACAATCGACCATGCATACAACAGGTACAGTCTGTACATACATACATACATACTTACCTACCTACCTACACACATACAGACATACACATAGACACACATATATAGACACACACACGTGCACATCCACATTCTATTATTTGTGCCAAATGCAAACACAAAATATAAGCAATTAGAGTATAGGCATATTTTTAAAAAATAAAATTATCTAATATTATCCATAACTGCAACATAGGTCCCAGTTCTCTTCCACAAACGGTTAAACCTCCCCGAGGATCCTGTGAACCACTGACTATCAGCGCGTGTCAGGGCCTGGGTTACACTCACACTGCGGCTGCGCATACGTTTGGCAACCAGACCCAGGCAGATCGCACATTAATCATCCGACACCTTGCGCCCTTCCTTACGGTCAACTGCTCTCCAGATTTCAAACTGTTGATTTGCTCAGTGACTGCTCCAAGATGCGATCCCGTTACCAACATGATTAGTCCCCCATGCCGTTCCCTTTGTGAGAGCGCCAAGAAAGGATGTGGTCGTGACTTCAGGCAGTTGGGGGGCTGGCCACCGTCACTCGACTGTGCATCGATGTATGAAGGGGCTCAGTGTGCACGACCATCCATACAACCATCCACAGGTAAGGCGCCTTGTCAGAGAGCCGTCATTTTGTTGTATATGTCATAGCTGCATTTCAAACTAAAATCCTAACACCCACGAAATACAATTGCAAAGTATTTTCTTGCAGTGTGTCTACCCGTGTAGGGAGAAAGCAACTAGGTGATCACCAGACTATGTTTTGCAAGATACAGAAATAAG
>JANVCK010179743.1:0-10817 GCA_026546655.1 Epizoanthus illoricatus
TTTTTATTCTCACACCCCCCCCCTCTTTTGGTGTTGGGGGGGGGGGGGGGGGGGGGGGGGGCGGGGGGGGGGTGGTTGGACACAGAATTCCCCCGTCCTGATAGAGAGAGGTAGCAGACCAAATAGTAATTGTCCTACTTTTAACTAGATTCTGCAAGTTGTCCGTTTAACACAATACTATTTGTGTTCTCATTACAGTGAAGAAGAAAGAAAATTTGCGTGTTTTTATCTCACCTGATCATGGTTTATAGTTAATTGATTTTCGGCTGTAAATATGGCTTCCCTTCCCTTACCGCTTGACTGAAAAGCTTCTTTGAATTATAGAAAGAGACCGTACTCACACCAGCCTTTCAAGTTTTGATGGTAGCACAGCTTACTAGTTGACAGAATTGCATTTTGCAGAGTTTGACCAAAGCCGGAAGCTGACTGTTATCATCACAAGTGACGTCACAACACGTAAGTTTACACTCACCGCTCCAGTTTGGACCTGGGAAGTAGCCATAGTTTTGCGGCCATTCTATCGCTTGCTCCTTGCCACGGGATGCTTTGCATTTGTAATAACCAACGTCCTCGAGTGTTGGCGAATTGACTGTGAAAATATTTCCATGTTTTGTAGTGTTGAGTTTAGGTTGAAATTTCTGTCTGCGCTTTCTGAACCACAGGGAGCTGGTCGCATTATGATCTGTGGTCGTGCAGTCGATGGAGAATGGACGACCAAACGCTTTGCGGAATATAAAAAGCGGAGCTCTCTTGAGGAAAAGAAATCTGTTGTCTGTGAACATTAGAACAAAATATTAGTTTACAATTAACTGTATTACATTGACTTTTTGAGATATTCTCAATTAAGGAGAATTACAGTCAAATGTTTAGTTTGACAGTGATTTAGCTAGATTCTAATTCATTTATGTTGATTGGCCCCTTTAATGACGTCCTGATGATCTGCGTTCCTTCGTTCCATTGCATAGTTAGAACAGAGCGCTGTGACTCCCATTTTACTGTTCCAAATACTTCTAACCTACATTTCCCCTCCCCCTCAATCGTTCAGCTCAAGCCTCACAATCGACTTCTTTGATTGCATTCCTTTTCAAATTGTCAGACCGGCTTTCTAAGTTTGTACCTCGAAATGTCTTCAAAATCACAGCCTACTGATCTCATTGCGTAGATTTCAGAATCTCTAATTTTACTTTAAATCGTTTTCAAACACAAGAAATGCAGTTTCAGATAACCTAAATTTCAAATTATCTATCTGTACATACCTTCCCGTAGTCAATCGTGGCTACGGCCCAGAGTGTATTAACTATTGCATTGTATCGTCGTACAAACTACATGTATGTGATTGCCTTTTATATTTCCTTCTATCAAAGTTATTTCGAAGACAAACGCTTCATATTTGTTGCGGAAAATGTATAGGAAATGTTTGTTTAGTAACATCAGCAAAAGTCCGTAACGTACTAGTATTTTTTCCCAGTTATATCTTTTCATGACGTCATAATAAATATGTTTACAGTAGGACGTCAGACCAATCTTTTCTCTGTCCACTAAAAAGCATTTCCATGAATTACATTCCCTTGACATAAATACTAATGCATAAATATTTGTTAGCAACCAGTTACTTTTTCTATTTCCGTGCCCCCTTAACTTACCAATTCTCTCTAACACTTTATACTTTCGGTCGGCACCAAAGTCGTTCGTGGCTACGCAGGTATAATTGTGTTGATCGTGACCTCGATTGGCTCCTCTCCAGATTTTCAACAAACTTTGTACTTCGGTTCCGTCGTTAGTAGCGGAGAGTACAGCGTCTTGTAACTTGCACATGTCCTTGAACGACTTCCACCTATTGGCGTGTTCGCACACGGAAAAGTCTTGGCCATCCCTCAGCCATGCGACTGAAGGGCGAGGAAATCCAACAGCAGTACACTTGAGAACAGTCTCTAACCAGGGGATCATCGTCTGTGAGAAAGCTACGACTTTGACCTCCTCAATGTTCTTTATCCTCACGGACATGTTGGCTGTAGGGAACAAGTTACAGGTGGTGAAGAGAAAGTCTCTATCACTGTGAATCACGAGTCAATTTTCTGCTAATTAGCCCAATTGATACTAAAGACGAATTATCCGTCTAGACAATTTATCCGTCAAACGGATAATTCGTTTTGATATAAACGTGAAGACGATTTTGGATAAACCAGTCCTCCTCAATTTCAAGTCAATGTCAAATTCATCTTCTGACCTGTCTTGACATTCACATTTAGAGACGTGTTATTCATGAATCACGAGTAACCTCTTCACTATACTATTTCAAGAAACAAGGACCATAATCATTCATACCATTTGTGAAACTTAGAGGTCTTGGGGTTCGGGAATGGCCTGGGCGTCCTCCCAGCCATACCAATCTTTAGATTTTGTAGCTGTCTTTATTAAAGCGAACCATTACATGCCAAAGCTTTTTGGACCATTGAAATTTGCGAGGAGTTCTCATATACTGACTTAACTTTAAAGTTTTCATGATCATACTAAAGTTCATTAATGATGAGTGAGGTAAAAATCATAATTATCTGGCGGAGTTAGTGACGTAAAATAAAACACACTTATTACCTTTACAGTATTTCTAAAGGTGTTACATTAACACATTTAAAAAATCGAATCTCTAATTTGATAAGACTAATGGAAGCGTTTGAAGTAAGATTGAGACGCTCTGTTTATGTCGATGAGAAGTGCTTACAAGGCGGCAGAAGAGGCTTTCCGTGAGATTTCAAGTTGTAGGAGTAACGATATGATTTCCAAAATGATTCCATACACTTTCTTACATAAACTTTTTCTATAAGAACGTTGAGGCTGAGAAAATCCAAAATTTTAATGCCAAGAACGTACCCAAGGCTAGAATTTGGTTAAGAATATTGTTTTACATTTGCGTTTCTGAAAACAACTTTGTGTACATGTCCAATGATTTAAGTTCTTCAAATACTACACACTGCTTTGTAGTTATTGTGTTCCTTTTCTATTCCCAAAATAACAATACTGAAAAGTGTATCCTAAAATTCAACTTTAAAACAACATTGGTAACCATGAAAGTATTTGACATATTTGATATCAGTGGAATAAATCCGTTTTACGGGATTTCGTCTGATGTAATTCAGTATATGCAGCTTGCTTGAAGAACTGCCTTAATAACGTTTTCAGGCTGAAATCGCTAAAACAAAATAAGAACGTTCGGTCTTGGCCCAGCCTCAACAGTCCAGAATTAGACGTTCTTATAAAAAGAAAAGAGTGTATTCAATTGGTATCGCAATCGAATTGTAATTGAAAAAGATTACGCGTGTTACGATCCTATCTGCGGGTACAGGTTATTGCTTATAATATTAGACCTGTCTCGGCATTAAATACTGGACGATATAAAAGCGAATTAGAAATATCTAATTTGGACGTTACAATGTCTAGCAATAAGCGTTACGCTTATTTATACGGAGTTATAAAGATGCAATTTATAATACTATTCTCGGAGAAGGCCGGAACTGAATAACTCCCGGTCTTCCCCTGAATTCTGAATGAAAATGCAGACAGATTGTTTGGATTAACCTATCTTACCTTTATGAGGGCTACACACTTCAGGAGAGAATAACAGAAACAAACCAGTAAACCAGTTCAACTTCATCTCGTATTTCCACGCTGGTCTTGTCTTGACGTAACTCTCGTTAAATGACACTGACATCACTGATAAAGTTCGAAGATGCTTACCTACTTATACAGCTGGCAGCATGTCCTGAAATGTCACCGCAGCGAGTAAACAGAACTTCGTCAAGTCGTTGCAAGTGGGGTATAGTTTCCGGCGTATAACTCACTGCTTGCTGAAACACCTTACGAGATTTCCACTGGCTAATAGAGAAGTTATATCTAACAAGGGTATTGAAATCCCCAGTCGAAATTAAAAGCAAATACAAACTTTCATTAAGTAACTTATAAAATTTGCAAGCTTCAATTCATTTTTAAAATCTGTTCACTTTGAGGATTGATGTTTTCGCGGCTCTGTGTCATCAATTCAAGTGGATGGAGGCACTTATACAGGTCTAGCAGGAATTTCTATTCTTAGATAATAACATATACATAAATATTTCATGTTTTTATTTCCCTTGGTAGCACTATCGAGAAATTGCACTTTTAAAATCCACTCGATAATTTGGATCAGCGAACAACCATTATCCGACTTCCCGTGCATATTGGCCATTGCAATCCATTTGTTTACAGTTGTTCTTGTTATTTTAAGGGAGAGCCAGTGCGAGTGGTAGTGTTGGTTTATACAGCATAAACAATGTATTGACTTGTATCAAGACTTGTATTAACATTGGCCAACAAAGCATTTCTAAATCACAGAAGCATATTTTAAATTCATGTCAATAAGATAAGCGGATATCTCCAAGTTGGAAGCTGAAGGCGAGGTTACAAGGAACGATTCTTCGCGCAACATATTACGCGAAAGGTTGATGGCGAGGATGTTATTCGTATATATAGACTACAACAAAGCTGTGCCCGGCAATAATGCTGTGGATTTGTGAAGGTCATTCAAAAACACACAGTATGCTGCCGCAACAAATTTTCACTGTAAAGATCGTGCAGCAAACCATGTTACAGTTTATCTTTTTTGCACAACAATGTTGCGCGGAGAATCGTCCTCGCGGGTAAGATCTCCTCGAGTCCCTCGTGGTACTAAAAGGAAAGTGATCTTCACTGAATACCTTTACACCTGTATCATTCAGTTACAAATAAACTTTAACAAAGATTGGACTTAATTATTCTAAAAGAACAGTTTTCATTCAAGTTCTTCCTGCCTATATCCAGTTTCTAAAGATTCAGGAAAGTTTAAACGTTACTTATTTTCCGTTTCGTTTTGGCCACACCTCCAACACTCCTACACCACTCGGGAAATCTTCGAGGAGAAAAATGTCGTTTAGAATATCCTTTGAATATCGTTCAACTATAAGAGATACTTGAACGTTGATTTCAAATTGATTTTTAAACTAACTTAAAATAATTTAATAGCCAATTAAACTTGCCTTCCGTGTCGTTATATATTATATATGTTACGATAACACTAATAAAGGTGAACATTCCTGAACATTGACTGTTCTCCCAACAATTCAGATTAGGTTATGAATCAAAAACACGGAAATGAGTTCCTCAGGTATCTTGTCTTGCTTTTTCCTCTTCTGCATGTGGGAAAATTGGTCGGTACATGTCGGGATGCTAATCTCGAGCTTCGGTGAATGTGATATCAGTGTTACGACACAACAGCACTTGAAAGCAATTGATCCCGCCGCATATGTCGATTAATATGAACAGTATACACAACATTGTTCACATACCTCATCATAGGAATTACGTGATGGAAATAAGAAAAACTATGATCTCGTGTAGTAGTGTCAGCACTGCTTGGAATTGTTTACACATCAAATCCGAGACCGAGTAAAACTTAGATATGTCTATATTTGGCAATTATCAATTAGTGGATTATTCTGTGGCGTACTGGTTAGAGTCTTGACTTTGCATGCGCGTCATCCGGGCTTAAATTATCTGACATGTTTTTTCACACAAACGTTTTTTTAAAAGTGGAACCAAAACTTTTTCTTATATTGTTTCTTTGTTTGTTCTCTTTTGCTTCAAGAAAATACGGTTTTGTTATGTGAATTTAGAAAAACAGAGTAGTGACAGAAGCCATTAGACTTGTGTGCGTTCTTTGACAAAGACTTCAGTGTACTCGCATCAAGAATGCGAATAAATTTCATCACAAACTAATTACTGTTATAAAAATCACGTTTGAAAGATTTGGAGATTTGGGGTCACGTGATCTACTGTTTGCCAGGGTAGACGACGGCCATATTGAATACCGAGAAGATCCTGGGGACGAGGTTGATGCCGCCCTGGGAACGAGCGCATACGATGGACATTCGTGCAATACCTCTGGCTTCGCAGATCCTGGGACTCGTGACACGAAACTAAAAATAAGAACAACTCAAAAACCTTAGGTCGTTGCCTTCGGCACGACTAAAAAGTATACGCATGGCTTTTCAGTGCGTTGTACATTTTAGCACATGGTTTTCGCCGTTGTCAGGAGGTACAGTACGACCACGTGGTACAAATAGACCAATCAGAATGGAAGGGTTAGTACAGCGCAAGAAACGTGAATACTAAAAACATTATTGCAAGATGTGTGGTTCGTTTTGACAGGCCTTTAGAAATAAGAAATTTGGTTAAATTTCTGTCGATGATTTCTCTGAAGCAATGCTTTTAGTATGTATCAACTAAAAGAATAAAGTGATAATCTAACAACTAATCTCAGTATTAAAAATGTATTTATCTACTTTTATTCTTATTGCAGATTGTTTATATATCCGTCCTTGATTTTGGTCCTTCATTTCTTAGTGATTTCTTAACAACCACTTGTTGTTCACTCAACCAGTTTATTACATTCCTATAATCAAACTTTAATGACTATATGAGGGCTGTTCCGAAATCACTATTATACCTAAGTGTTTCGATGAGATAACAAAGCAGTCCACATTTTCTTCCATACACCCCTCCCACTTCCCCGCCATTCCCCTCCCCCGCCGACCGAGCCACAAGGCCGTGAGCAAGGTTATAATCTAATGAGTAACCGTGGTGGCAAACGAAATTGGGTTTGAACGAATTTGTGTCGCAAGCTGTCTCCACTACTTCAGATTTTTCTCGCTATACTTGCGTCTCGTTATAGCCTGAGAAGCAAGATTCAACGTGAACTGCGTACATGGCGAGCTCAGTTATTTCGAGTGACATGGGTGTGAGTTCACAATTTTCGAGTGGTTGTGGTTTATATTTACAACTATGAGATTGACCAAGTACACCTTGATATGGTATGGTTTTCATCGTGACGGTGGAAGATTTTAGTTGACGTTTCGAGCGCTAGCCTTTCTTTTACACTGATGAAGGGCCAGGGCTCGCAACGTCAGTTATAGCCTTCCACCCTCACGGCGCAGAACATATCATAGTAGTATCTGCCCTACTCTTCAATTTAGAAAATTCTATTATTCTTAGAAACTAGCCTTTTAGAGTGTATATTCAACAACTTTGTTGTATATTGTAAAATGAATATGCAGCCAAAGTTTTCTCTTAGTCGAGGCTTAACACAAGCAGCCAATGAGATTATGAGCCATACAGACTGCAGCGAGCTATAGCTGAATATGGCAGTTTGATAAAATGATAAGACATTGTATAGTGTAATAAATTTCAACTATTTAGTTCGTGTAGATGGGTGTAATTTTGAGATAGTTTGTTATTTTCTCACTTTCTGTCCTATAAAGAATTTAGAAATTGTCGAACTGGAAAATACTTTATTCTCTGATATTGATATCAACCATCAGCACAAACGATGTGATAGGTTCCAACAGTTTTCTACTGTTTACGAAATCGAGCTGTACTCTCACACGCACGTGCAATACCCTATAAATAGGGTAGATATATTGCGCTCTCTCATTGGTTTAAAACAGATGGCAAAAGAAGTGTTATATCAAAGGATAAAGACACTCGTTTTTCTTCATCTTATTTCTATATTACAAAAGCAATATAAAACGGCTGCTTGTGCCTAAAAAACTGCGACATAAACACGCCGAAAGCTGAGGAGCACGAGAGAAGCAAGAGAAACACTCGCCTCGTGTTCCTCTTGAACTTCTCTTGTATACTCTACAACTTCCCGCTTGTTTAGATCACAGTTTATAGATATTCGCATCCGTTTACTGATTTTATATTGCTTAAATATATCTAACACGTTAACATTTAATTTACAAGCATCTAAAGAAGTACTCGATCAAGAAAAAAGCAAAGCGATTTTGACTAAGAGTGGCCGAAGAAAACACTGATTGCTAAGAAAAACAAAGCTATTAAAAAAAGTGGATAAAATTTTTTGTTTCTATATGATTAACAAGTAATCACATGGTTTGTTCCTACAATTTAGGAATAGATCAGCACTCGTAAATTTTTCAAAGACCACTTCGCTCGTGCAATTTTGTTAGTCTTTGAAAACTTTACTCGTGCAGATTTATTCCAAATTGCACTCCAAACCATGTGATTACTAATACTAATTGCGCCGGGAATGACGACAGTCTAGATATCCAAATATGGTCTGGTCCATTAGACCCCTTTCTTATTAATGTGCTACATATATACATATCTGAATCCTATCATAAACACGAAGTGTGTAACTGATGGGTCTCGAACACAGATCCCTCATCTCCACCGAGGGACCTTTTCGAAGCTATTACAAAATAGAATTCACAGTTTACGTCAAAATCGGCCAGTCTTCACGAATCACACCTCAATGGTTAATTTGGTGTATTCACGGATCATGCATAACAATAACATTTTTCCTATCCTGCCTGTAAAAGGTGAAATTTGGGGTTAATAACGTGTACAGATCTGGCTTGCTTCCAGTGATATGATGTGCTTCCTTCCGGTTGCAAGGGGCTGGTGTTGGGAGGGAAGGGTATATGAAAGTATCGAAGAAGTACCCCCTTCCCCATGTTCCCCTCCCCGTATGTAACAATACCTGCATATGTGAGAAGAAAATGCATCAACAGAACAGCCAAGGATTTCATTTTCGAGACGCCTCTTTTTCAGTTCCTACAACAACGCCAAAATAATCAAAAAAGTTTCAAATTAGCACACAATAAGTGAAGACAGCAAAGTCAAAATATTAGCACAACAGACTGTTTCTGCACAGCATTCAGCTGTTGCGTGTTCAGATGTTCACACAATTTAGTACATAGTAGTGAGATGGACTATTGTCAACTTCCTAAAAACACTGATAGCTGGTTAGATATTTAGGGCCGATTATTTAAACGGAATCTATTTTATGGCTATCTATTGTTCGCAACACCTTTCAACAAAGGATAATTAACCATTAACTAGAGTTTAGACTTCATTTAAGCCCCCGTCCATACTAGTATGTTTTCGAAAACCTCTGTTTTCATTTTGATGCGTTTGCACCTACCGTCCACACTAAAACGATCAAAAACGGAGGTCTGTAGGTGTGAAAACGGAGGTTTACGAAAACCATCTCCAAAGTGGAGACTTTTAAAAAACGGAGCTCTATCGTTTCAGTGTGGACGGGCGAAAACTGAGGTTTTCGAAAACGCTGACGTCATGAACAGTCGAATTATGCATGGCCCAGTGGGCAAGAATAGAAGGTGAAAATGTCGACAAGAGCCTGGGAACAAAAACGCATCAATGTCATCGTTTTCTATCGTTTTAGTGTGAACACAAATCTTTTCATCCGTTTTCGATAGTTTTAGTGTGGATGGTCGGTGCAAACACGTCAAAATGAAACTGTTCAGAGGTTTTCAAAAACGTATCAGTGTGGCCTAAATAATCGGCCCTTAGTCGACATGTATGCTCTTCTTCCTTGTTTTGTATTTTCGTTTTTAATTCTTTGTTTTGTAAGCTTTGTCTAATATAATTACCTAAAGCTATAACTTTCCTTCATTATTGTATAGATTTTTACTATTTAATTAACATTTTTAATTTTCTC
This sequence comes from Epizoanthus illoricatus, assembly GCA_026546655.1. Classification (NCBI taxonomy): domain Eukaryota; kingdom Metazoa; phylum Cnidaria; class Anthozoa; order Zoantharia; family Epizoanthidae; genus Epizoanthus; species Epizoanthus illoricatus. The sequence continues at coordinate 9,548 of JANVCK010179743.1, forward strand.
AAATTATTGTCTGTGAAAGTATTAACTTAACCTCTGAGACCTACAACTTCTGATATTTTACAGTACAATATAAAATTGAAACGCAAACCTACTTAGTTACTTACTTGACACTTTGATAGTCGTAAAGAACGTTGCTTCAACAAATTCTGGCCCTCGAAACAATTATTCCGTAGGCGACTTTGATTAAATATGCGATGCCAAGAGTCTAAATAATATATCGTTACTTTAATAGGTATATATCAGTTCATGTCAAGCTTGACAGCCTTGATTAAAGTTTCCACCCGAATTTAGTATCAATTACTCATCCACAACAATTTATTTTTGAAGCAAAATGTAAATAATACCGTGGCAGACTACTGAACCGAAGACAAAGCATACAAATGATATACAAATTGCCATTAAACAGCACAAAATAAGACAATTTAACACTTTAGAAGTCGTAAAACTTGTACAGGAACCTTGCGTGTTTTGCGTCCCCACTAGGGGTGTGAATAAGCAAACAAGACAAGCCATCAGTGTGAACTGATTGGAGAAGTGTCTGAATTGTTACTAAAGTAACAAAGGGCATAGTGTGCTTCTATTTTTTAAAATATCACTTAAACTTGGCCTACACTTTGTTTAGTCAGCGTAAACAACCATTAGCCTTGATATACCTTTTATTTTAGCGTCAAAATCATTTTACGTATAGCATTATCCTGGAAACGGAAAAGATGGGCAAAAATAACAAATGACCCTACTCTGGACATTCTAAACTGTAACGAGAGTTTGACCCAAGTACTTCGTCGATCCAGTGACTATAACTGACACTGAACCATCGATTTTAAAAACATCTTCATACTTTAAAATTAAAATATTTATTTAAAATAAGAGATTCGAGCAATTAGCGCCAATCACCAGATTGGACACAACAGGCTGTGACGTCACGTTGCGTGAGTTTTTTCTAACCAAATCCTCAAATCTTTAAAAACTACTGATTAAATTAAATCCGCATTTGACAGTCATTCGCTCAATGGACGAACTGTTTGACTTATACTGTGCCTGAATTATAATTTAGAGTGGGAGTAGTTGTTTTTGGTCAGCCTGTCTAATTTGTTTCAACGACAGCACAATAATTTGACCGATTCTAGACACCAAAATAGTCCCATTCTTTGCCAGAAGTGGTCGAGAAACGGGATTTTGAGCGATTTACCTGCGCAGTCGGGAAAAGCGAGATTGGGGAGAGTTAGAATTCGCGCGACATGAACGCCTTCAATTCTCTCCCAATCCCTAT
>JANVCK010179854.1:0-10816 GCA_026546655.1 Epizoanthus illoricatus
TGTATGTATGTATGTATGTATGTATGTATGTATGTATGTATGTATGTATGTGTATGTATGTATGTATGTATGTATGTATGTCTGTCTGTCTGTCTGTATGTGTGTATGTGTGTATGTTTGTATGTATGTGTATGTACAAGCGAATGCTGTACAAGTGCATGCATACATCAGTACGTGCGTGTCGGTGCAACAAATGGAGATGGTCAATACTGTTCAAGATGCGTGTGTGAGGAAAAAAATGAGGCCAGATCCGTAACTTACGGTACGGATCGAGCTAGGAGGCTAATAAGATGTTCATTATATAGCTTTGCTATCTTCTTTTCAAACAAAATAAGCTTTATGACACTTGCTTGGCCAATAGCTGTTCATATCATAAGTTACGGACCTCAAATTGACCAATGAGAGCGCTCAAATTTAGCAATCCATAATTTAATAAATGTTCTTATTATACGATAGGTATACAGAATCGATCAATAACAGCAATAGATAACAACGAATATCCTGCGTTATTCGTCGATTTATAACCCGGTTTAATCGATTTTTAAAATGGCAAAAATGACTTGTCCTGGTTTTTTGAACACTTTCCGACCACTAGCTTCCAAAATCCGTTCAGAAAGTATGTTGCAGCAAATTTTGGAAATCTTCGTAAAATCTTTGCAACTGTGCGGAAATCTTCCGAAGTGTTCGGAAATCTTCGGTAAGTGTTCAAACAGTCTTGGGACAAATTTTGATGATATTTAAAACATTTAAAACGTTTATGAAAATCTTCGGAATCCTTCGGAAATCTTCGCAAATATTCGGAAAACCTTCGATGGAACAGTACCGTATATATAACTCCTCGAGCTGCATTTTGGCTCGCCTAGAGGCTCGCCGCCGAGCAACGCAAGCAGATTTGTCGCACGTACATGAATAAAACACAGGCAGAGTTATCTGAATTTTGTAATATAAAAGCTGGGATCTACACCTACCTACCACTGCACCAGAAATGAGGTCGAATGCTGTATTTTCACTTCCGCCCCTTTCTCTATCTGGATCAGCAACTATAATCGAAAGTAAAATCAAAGTAAAACGACTTTAGTTCTGCTTCTAGTACTATTTTCTATAGGATCTACCCGCGTACAGAATGATACTTTCTTGGAATGTGATCGTTAACTTCTTGCAATCTTTACGATTTGGGGGAAATTCGCAAAAAAATAAATTGTAAAAATTTTTGTGGCACACTGTGCAACAGTTTATATTTTTGGATTTGTATAAACAATACGTTTTGTATCTCAGTAGAAAGCACTGTTTATAGTTTAATTTATTGTTTATCTCTCATTAAAATCACAAGCAATAATTTTTCAAAAGAAACCTCAAACAAAATAAAACTCTTTTAAACTGAGCATCAAACATTTAAAGAATTTTAAATTCTGAAAACCGTTCATGCTTAAACTTACCTGCACTGTCTAATAAACACTGAATGCAAATTCTGAGAAACCGGATCACAAGCCGATAGAATTCTTAGAAATATATAATATAAACATGACCTGTCTGTGAATGAATTATTACATGTACTCTCAACTGACAAAAACGAAAGCAATGAAATGGAACGTTGTTGATTCAGTGGGAAGACATATGATTCTTGAAACAATTAAACACTTTGCAAATTAAAGTTTTTATAGGGTCTAAAAAGTATCACAATAATACGAAGTTTAAGTCCACATTTCAAGTCTCGCGGCAAACGACAAGATGGAAAATGTGAACAAGAATCTATTGTGATGGCGTTTACTTTAACTGCAAAACAGTTCGTTTCATTTATAAAAGTTCGAAAATCGGAATTTCTGAATGAAAGGGCCTGTCTTGTAGTCTAGGTAGACAGGTTTTTGGAATATGTAACTATCCTTGTCGTTTGCCGAAAACGTAGTCAAACGTTGAGCTGAAACTCCCAGCTAATATAAGCACTTCAGGGTTAATTTTGTTCATAAAGAGTTAAGAATGAATACAAAATTAAGAAAACTCGATTTTCTTTTAAATCTTATCTACGTCACAAAAAATCGTTCTCGTAAAATCATATTTTGTGCTCACCTTTCATCTCTGGGTCTAGCAACATTGCTACGTGCTCGCTGCCGTTTTTCCGAAGCGCGTTGACGAACTGTTCAAAGCCATCCTGTCTTCTCTTCAGCCGATCTACCAGGGATTCAGTCGCTCTAATATCTCCGTGTCTGTCCCTGTCACGTTGAATCTGCTGTACATCCGATAGTGTGAGGCAGGTTAGATAGGGCAATAAATCCACTGGGAAAACATCTTCGATGAAATTCTGCAATCTCTGTCTTAGCACTTCTTTATGGTAATCTCTCATCTTGGCGCGGGTGCCAACTCAGTTTTTTCAGTGTTTGTGAGTGTGTAACGTCCTTCTGAAGAACATGAAAATGACGACTACAGCAGAAATTGCGATTTCTTTAATTTGCCTGATACTGGTATCGACTATGACGTAATGCCACAGTTGGAAGCGAAACAGGGGATTTCCCCGCACGGTTGTCAACGGCTTTCGGTTTCACTTTCTATGATGTATTTTAAATTCGACGAAGGTTTCTTAGTGTTTTACATTTTCTCAAATGTTGAAGTTTCTTGTGAAGTTCTGTTTCCATAATATACATTACTTTATGAGAAAATAACGCCATGAATGAAGAAGCAAAATTGTGAATGTTACAACTAGAACATAATTGCTCCTGATTGCTCCTACGTGGGGCTACACACAAATTATTGACTTAAGAAAAGGGGTTTCCCCGCGTTTGTGCTTTCTGAGCTTGCTGTGAACGCACATTTTCGCTTTTGCATGGAAATAAGCCAATTACAGGCTAAAACAATATGTTTTTGAGAAATAGATAAAATCAAGTTTCTCTTATCAAAAATGCGCGGACGAAACATTTTTTTTCCTCTGGTTCGGTGGGAGTTTGACGAATCCAAATCAGTAATTGTTGAAAACACTCAACTGAGTAAATGTACTCAGCGGCTGAGTAAATGTTTGTGATATGTGTTTGGTGCTTTCTTAATTTCTTTAGATAAGAATACAAAACAATTGCAAAAGAGTGAAACTAGGCACTGTGTGTAATATTCTATTTTAAGAAGTTTGGAAATTATACCGAGTCAGTAACAACTCACTTTTCAACTTTCGAAACCATACGGCAAAACCGTATAATATGCGTCATTAACCAAAGGATTTTTCTCCCAAGCACGCGGTTAAAATAATGCATGGGATTTCACTTGTATGATTTATAGCGTACAACTGGCCGTGTGCAGTTACATCTGGTTTTTAAGCCATCTGAAGGGTGAAACTCGTTGTGGTGGTAAAATCGCTCCAAATGGCTTAAAAACAAGATGTAACTGCACTCAGGGCCAATTCTACGATATGAAAAAGTTTTAGAACGAGTACATAGCAATTTTAGGATGTTAACCCCATCGATGTGCAAAGGCCATACAAAGTCTCTTAAAATTTGAAATGGTCGTTCGATTCTATATTAGACTCTCTCCGCAAAACATCCGCTGGTTCCAGAATCACTCTAAATGGCTATAAAATGTTTATAATTGCATTCAACAGCGGACATTTATAGTATACTCTTTAAAATAAGTTCGTTTTAGAGCGATTTATATTTATTGTCTTTATTGTCCTATAAGTCATACAAGTGAAACACCATGCATAATTTTAACCGCGAGCTTGGGAGACCTGTGCTAAAGTTCTAAATTTCGACGGAAAACGACCTTAGAAACAAGTATACTTTTTCTGCTCTCTCTCTCCACATCCGAGTGCATTGTTTTCGGAAGCACTCAGTTTGCATCTGAAATTTTTAGGTGCTTATTATCGGGGCGATCTTTATTTCGAAAGTTCACGGCATTAAAAATGACTTTTTCCCGGTAAAAAGACGCCAGTTGCGTACCCAGCCCATAGGGTATGAAAGAAAAAATGATATAAATAAAAGGGAGCTGAAAGTAAATCTATTGAGGGACGCTCTTATATATTGCCAAAAGTCCTAATATTTAATCCAATGCATTTACAGTATATAAACAGGATATAAAAGTAAAATTAGTTGGGGTTCTGGGTTGAGAACCGACATATGGTGAAATAGGAACATATGTTTGAATCTCTTTTCAATTTCTATGCTACAAGATCAAAACTGAGTTTGATTTTCAAAACTCGATTTCCAAAACTTAAAACCCAGAATGTCTAGTTAGTTGCTAGTGATTATAAAATGTAATTAATTACTCCCAGAAGGTACGAATTACGACTTGAGGAGCCCTATTTAAAAAAAATACCCAGGGGGACATGCCTATGTATCCCCCAACGAGCTTGTGCCTTTGGTGCTCGATTCGTCTAACCGGCCCTTCAAATATCCTGAACTCTGAGTACACCACTGACAGCACCCGCCTCTGACACAATTTTCTTAGCCAATGGCGCTGCAAATTGTACGTTTTCATAACACACTAGTTATGACACTCGTTTCCTTCACAGATGTTTGTCATCCAACTATGTTTTGCACCATATCAAATGTTCGGCCACTTGCCGAGTTTCCAAACTACAGTGTAAACCGTCACTAGTCCGCTGGCTTCAATGAAAATATCCTTCACTGAGTTGGAAAGATCTCTTCTATCCTCTGCACGTATCGACACCCTAAGACGTACTTTTTTGCAAATAGAGAACTCCGAGCCATTCCAGTATATGACTTGTCGCATAGTAATTATAACTTTGTAACTTCAGGAATAATTTGTCATCGTTGTTCGAGTTGATATTACGATATACTCATTACTGTCAATATCAGGGTCACTTCGTTTAAAATTTAAGGACTTTTTAAGGACTTTAAAAGGACACTTTGAAAGACCTTATCACTTGTGACAGGGATCGTGATCATTAATGAATTTAATTGTAAGAATCATAATTGTCATAGCAGTGGTGGTGCAGTTTTCAAGAACTTTTTAGGACTTTACGGAGACTTTCGATTTCTTAACGACTTTTGAGTACTTAAATTATATTTTTCAAACTTTACGGAATTTTAAGGATTTTGAGGACCTGGACGAACCCTGTGTCACTTGCCAAAGACTGGGCTAGCTGAGCTACACAAGCGCGCATATAAAGCCCTACAGACTACTTGAAATTCACGTGTTGCAGGCACTTGCAGAAACTGCATACACTATAGAGCGTTTTCACAAAAAGAAGAGTCCAAGAAATAACTGATATTAGAACAATATTTTGGATGTTCTGTACAGAGCAGATAAAAATATACAAATGACCGAAACTTTGGAGGAACAGGGTACTTCATAACCGAGCTATTTGACAAATAATATTCGAAAAATTTACTGTAACTTGTATGTGGCGGCCATGTTGGTGTACCAAAGTGCAACACCAAAATGGCGGCCAAAATATACTCTGAAATAAACCTGTTTTTCCACTCAAAATGATTGAGTTCACTTAAAAACACTTTAGTTATCACTTTGAAAGGTTTATCAAGACATTAAATTTTAATTTGCCAAAATATATGAATTTTTATGACATTTAGGAAATCGAGAACGAATCATCGTGTCAGTGTTAGATTTTCAAAGAATAATTCTGATGCCGATATCTGAATCTTGTCAAAAGAACAGCTTAACCAATATTGTAGTTTAGATTCTAGGGTTTTGATGACGTAACGCGAAAACCCTCTATACAGGACAAGATAACTGGAATACTTGACAATGATAATCCAAGCTGAGTCACTGAACATTTATACAGTGAATGAAGTACAAAGAGTACAACAGTCTCCCTGAATTTATGATGTTGATTCATGGCAGAAGAAAACGAACAGCTACCAGAAGGGTCCAGATTGACAAATCAAAAACTAATTCCAAATGCGGCTCTTTGCAGCCAAATTGTAAACAATGTGGTGCTTGCCAATGAAATGTACAATTTATGCACGTGTAACGGCCTTAATCTGTCCTTTCAATGATCTCCAAGCTGTTGTTGCCGAGTACTGTTGTTACTTTCTCTCCCTTTTCAGCCAGGATATCTTCAATATTTCTGTAATAAAAGCAGATATATATAGCTAAAGGCAAATTAATTTACAGTAACATTCACAATCTTTCTGTTATCAAGCAATAACTATACTGTTTTGGTATCATACCATACATGATCATCCTTTTATTTATATTGCACTGTTTTGTTGATTTAATATAAATTATATTGTAAATATGAATGCAAATAAAGAATTGTTGAACATTGCTATTCAACTATAAATGCTACAATAATTACAATTCGCCACTCCAGAACTGACTATAAAAGGACTGGGACCTGTCCACCCAAACGATCCAAGCAAGTGATCATCATAGTGAGATCCAACTGCTAATGCTGTATCAAGACTTTTCAAACTTCCATCCTAGGAGACTCAGTATCTGAGTCTGTCTAGGTCTCAGAGCTGCAAAAGTGCCCCAATTATAGACCTTTAGACCCCGACATATAGACCTTTCAAGTAAGTATCACTGTTTTCAACACCCCCTTGAAGGGTAGGCAAGAAATCTGATACTTGGCTAATAAGGCCCGTAGAAATGTCCATAATTTACTGCTGTGGTTGCTTTACTCCCTGAAAAGCATAATATTATGTTTCAGGGCAACATAAAACTGAAGAAAATCAACCATAATAACAAATATCAGTCAGTAAATTTACATTTGCATGAGTAATGATAGACCTTTCCAGCACATGATGTACCCAGTGTATATGTACATGCAGGCTGGCCAGACTTCAGTCTTTTGAGAATAAAATAAAATATTACAATGTCAAGAAAAATAGCAGAATAACTACGGTAGTTTTTCAAAATATTGAAATTAATTTACCCTCACTGTTACAAGTTCTGATCTATTCAATTATCTGACACTAGTTGATGTGAGGAAAGACCAAGGCATTGAACCAAACACAGATGGACTTGCCAGGAAATACTATTTCCAAGACCCCTGACCCTGGACTGCCTAGATCAGTGTTCTCAGAAACTTGTATAAAAGGCGTAACTTTTTCGTTTCATATGAACATGTAACAGGGCAAGTCAAGCACACTCATTCACTTCTCGACTTGTGACAGGTATTGATATTTACAGCTGTAAAATCTACTTGCTACACCCATGACAGGTGTTAGCAACATACGTTGTATGTAAATTTGAAGTTTTCAGCGACTCATAATTTCCTGAAAAGTATTCAAAATTTTGCACTCAAATTTTAGGTGACATACTCTTTTGATCTATGGACTTCATTTGTTTGAAGTTTGAAGCTGGATTTATGCTAATGAAGGAAAATGTAAACGATTTACATTGACGTCATGAAATCCTCCTAAAAGCTTACAATTTAAGAGCGAAAACAAATTGAGCTTTAGCTCCAGACAGAACAGAGGGCAGCAGTCCCTATCCCTTACCCCCAAATGGAGATGGGTTCCTCAAGAGGGAACATATTTTGACCTGCTCACTGCTCCCTATTAAAATGCTACACTAACGTACTGATCAAATCGAAACTTCGAAATCCCCCCCCCAGGGCAACCCCCCCAGGCATTAGAACTCTTGGAGTCTTGTTTGTTCAAATTCCCCACTCCCAGAACAAAACGGTTGTTCAACTACCCTATTCAAAAGCAATGTTAAGTTATCAAGTGCCGCTACCGCCAATTGTTATTTAGTGGCGGGAGAGTGTACAAACCAACAAAACGTCAGTGTCTTCGTAAATAAAGAATAAAATGGAGTTGACTTCAAAACTCTGTATATTATTGAAGATTATATACTTTCCCATCGCTGTACGTAGTTTGTTTAAAGTAAGCAGAAAAATTCGAAGTATATCAAGAGGTAGAAGAGCTTGGAACTTTATACGAAGCTTGTGAAATTCGAGTCCGTGAATAATCTCGGCTAGCGACTCGATCGAGGAAACCACGAGGCATGTAACATGAAATCGAGACAACTTGTTCAAATTCCCCACCACCCCTCCCTTTCAATGTCAAATTCCCCACTCATGGGGCAACCACCAACATCAAATTCCCTACTGCCCGGGCATGGCAATACGTCAAATGCCCGGGGTACGTCTGGGGGGATGTTGAAGCTTCGATTTGATCGGTACATAAGTAAGTTCTTTTAGAAACATTTTAAACTAGTACCTCTTTTCGTCGTAAAACCACTTCAGATTATCCGCGATCAAATGGCTGTTTTCACAACCTGGGCACTTGACTATTACTACTCCTTTCGTGTAGGCCAATTTGCTAATAACTTTCGTAGTCCGAACATCACAGACTTTACACGTGAATTGAAGCTGCATTTTGCCAGACTCGTCGATCTTCCCAAGAGTCTGTCTCTGAGAAGTCCTCGTCTTTTCACTGCAGAATGTTCTTTTAGAAAGCGTAACGGCTGAGAAAGAGCATGAGTAATTGAAAGCAAACAATTTTTGTGGTTTTCTGTTCAAAACAGTAGTCGAAGGTGTTTTGCAATTAGAGGAAAAATAACGATATAAAAGTTGTCTTCCCAATCTCACACCTCGGGCTGCCATATTGACCATATTAAAAAATGTAACAACATGTACTTCATGTATCATCATTAATAATGTCACGAAGACCGCTGACAGAAATTTCAACAACACCATGGGCTCATACAATAATTGATGGCGCAATCCAAAATGGCGGCCAGTTTAAAAGCAGGGCATGAAATATCGACAGTCTTTAGAATATTGTCACCCTCCGTCATGAAGATACGAACCAGGAAAAAGTTGGTTTGTAGAGGAATATCAAGTTCTTCAAAGAAACGGAAAATGGAAAAGATCGAAACAGCACTGGTAGGGTTTTTTTTTCTGATAAAATGATATGATCAACCGTCGATGAACTGATGAGGCCGTCGCCCGCGTCGGCAGATCAAGAAAGAATGTTCGTGACTGGATTGGAAAACCATTCACCATATATTCATGATATTGTAGAATATAAATATAGCTGGTGAGAGTACTAATAACATAACTAATAGTGCTAATAGATGGTGAAGCCAGCAGTTAAGTACTGATCCAATGAAAATAATATTAACTTAATTAAACTTAAAGTGATAAATATATACAAAATACGAAAAGTCGAAACTACATGTACATGTACGATGAAACTGTGAAATGATCTTCGCAGTAATGTACGCAATTTAAGCAATTGCGAAAGAGAAGCCTGAAAAAAAAATTCAGGACTTCAACGGGGTTTGTCATCGAACCCGTGATCTCTGCGATACCGGTGCAGTGCTCTACCAACTGAGCTGTGAAGCCACATAATTATGTTGGGAGCAGATCAAATTACTGGGCTCATCGTCATCGTGCCACTAACCGCGGTACAAACCCACTTCGTAACATGTACATGTACGTTGACTTCATAAAGTCAGCACATTATTTAAAAAAACATTGGTTATTGGTAACACCAGTGGCAGAAAATGATGATCAGCATCCCATTGGCATTAAGCCTGACCGAGTCTTGGCTCCACTCTGATTACAAGAGCACAGGAACTGTATACTTTTTTAAAATTAAAAAAAAATCCATTAGATGCACAGCTATTTTGAGATGCAGGCACTGATGAGAAACCAGGAATGTTTTTTATTTGGCCTAGTGTTGCTTATTTTTATTAATAGTTAAAGGTGTCAGTGGCATTTACTTTATGTGCAGGTTGTTGGATTGGGTAACCCAGATCTCCCCAGCACCAGACATAGCATCGGAATGTCAGTTGTTGATTGTCTGGCAAGGAGGCTCAGTGCCACATGGAAATACAATAAACAGTGTGTTGGATATGTGGCTGTTACTCACATGGGGGAGAGACAAGTCATCTTGCTCAAACCCAAGCTTGCAATGAATATCAATGGCAGAAGTATTGGGAAGACATGTAAGTTACTAAACTTATTGTTTTGATCAATTCCCTACTTATAATAAGAGCGTGTCTTCCAAACTACTGTGTATATATAGAGAGAGGATATTACATGGCCACACGAAGATACTATTTTTATCTTTGAATGTTGATATACATGTAATAATCTCTCACCAGTGAGTGTTCTTTGATTCTTTAGACATTACCAATTATGCACATAATTATAAATGATAAATTAATAGTGTTTATTAATGTTTTATTAAACCTTGTCTGATTTGTTGCCAGGTACCATGTTCAATGTTTCCCTTTCAAATGTGTTCTTGGTTCATGATGACCTGGACAAGCCTCTCGGCAAGTACAGTATCAAGCATGGGGGTAGTGCAGGGTGAGTGGATCTTGGGGAGAGTTGTTAATACTAATGATGATAATAATAATAATAATATATAATAATAATAATAATATTTAATAATAATATTAAATATTATTATTAAATGTTATTATGCATACAAGAAGATGTAAAATTTTAAGAATAATTGCTGCTGATCAATTGTACAGGCTGCAGTCAAAATATTATATTTGGTCATCACTGTACAATAACTGTACATTATTATTATTATTAAATATTATTGTTATTATGTTGTGCTTGATTAGTCTGTAATTTTGGTAGTAAGAATACTAATTAATATATAACCATGTTCAAATAACTTGGTGCAAAAGTAGTTCATTTGTTATAATATATAATGTGTTGTCAAGAATGTTCAAAATCCTTAACCTATGGCTCACAAGACTGGGTAGTTTGACATTCCTCAGTGTACTGCCAGTTAGATTGTTATCAATTTTTATGATTATAATTAATATTTTATGTAGATCTGTGTTGCTAAGGCATTATGTAAGACAACCTACACATACATGAGTGTATATGTGGCCCCACTGGATCCCCTTCTGTGAGGATACTGCAGCTATCCGGGGTATG
>JANVCK010179965.1:0-17500 GCA_026546655.1 Epizoanthus illoricatus
ATTTCTCCCCGTCCTTTCTTTTGGGGCGCCGGGCGCTGGGGGCGGGCGGCCCCCGTGGCGATGTCTCCGCGGGGGGGGGGGGGGGCGGGCCCCCCCCGTTTTAATGCATTTAATAGTGCTTTTACGTTCGGAATCTGCAATTTGAAGTCTGCTTTTCCCGTACATATTTTCTCTTGAATTTTCTGTACTAGTTTTGCTCATCGACCCTACGATTTAAACGAAGCACCGTGGTTTATAATTTATATCACGTGCGCATTGTTTTCGGCACGTTTTTGCAATGTGTTCGTGACCAAGGAACACACCGAGTACCTAAGTGATTCTTTATATACACAATAAGCCATAGTTGGTAACGGAAACAAAGAATCATCAAAGTTGAAGAAGCTGTCCCCGTGATCATGCACATGATCATGCATTGTGTGTTGATTTTAAATAAATATTACTCATAGTATTTATAAATAGTTCAAAATAAATATTTTAATAATTATAATTAATTTTAATCCACTTTAGTATCGTTTAATGTATCAAGAGAGCATGTAAAACCAAATGACTTCAAGATTTTAAACAAAGTGGGAGGAGAGTGGGTGTTGTCTTTTTGTTGACCACCTTGAATGTTGCTGCTTTCGTGGATATATCTCAATTAAAACATGCTTGGCAGCAACCATTTTACCTGGGGGTACTCCCTATATTTTTTAGGGGTTTGCATAGGCCAAAGCGACATGTTAAGAAATCAGGTGTTTTTTAGGGGTAAGCAGCCAGTAAACAGGCTCTTGGATGTACACTCTTGACCCCTGGGTTCCTAACCATTAAACTGAACTCCATAATGCTACTTAGATAGTTTGATTATCACTGGAGTTGCCTCGTGTCCACAAAAAACTTGTATTTTTTAGGGTATTTTGAGTCTACCAAGGTATATTTTATTTTTAGGTGAGAGTTTTTTTAGGGTCTTTTTTGCAATTATTTTTTTCCATTGAGCTCTCCCTGACATCAAACCTGGGGAGTAACCTCCCCCCCTCCACAGGATCATTTAACACAGTAAGCAAAAATGAGAATAGATAAGTTTAAACTTTTCATATTTGAAAGAAAACTTAGAGTTTGAGTTTTATTTCAGGGTCCATCTAGAATTAAACTGTCAAAACCCTTGATTGGTGCAATTGAAGGGCATGCAGTTGGAGGAGGCCTGGAACTAGCTCTAATGTGTGATTTGAGGATTGTGGAAGAAGACACAATTATGGGATGTTTGAACAGGAGGTTTGGTATGTATTTATTTACTCAATCATTATGATATCTAGTTTGAATGAGGATTGAAGGGTATTTAGCCTGCCCGCAGACGCTTATTTTCCTTCGCAGCAATGTAATGAGCTCAATGTAATGAAGCTCATTACATTATAGTGAAGGATCAAGCTGGGGTTCATGCACATTTTGGCTTTTTACCCCTGAAACTTTATAAGTAGATATTTACACTACAGGACACAGTTCTCAGGACTGCCAGTCAGTTTTATCACTGTGCTGAAATTGTTGTGTTATGTATGTTTCATGTTGGTCATTACAAAATTGATGAAACAATGAAATCAACAGGATATGGAACAACAGGTCTGACCCAAGGTATCAAGGTATACAGGTTTATTAGCAGTGTTCACGCTAGACTCGTTAAGCAAAAGGGCAGCTCATTTGCATAATAATAACATTAATTTCCATTCCAATAGCTGACACATTATCAACTTTTTGTACACATTTATTCTATTTTACCTAAGCTATGTTTCCAATGTTTTTATCCTAAATCACAGCAGTTTCTCTTGCAGCAATAAATGAGACATTTGGTAACAAAGTTCTATTCATAAATGAATGCACTACGAACTGAACCAGTCAACTTTGATTTCCATGTTGAATTCCATGTTTGTTCCGCTGCTTTATGTAGTTAAATCACAGTACATCATTCTCTCTGCCAGATATTATTTTCACGGGCAACTGCAGCAACAAATTATGATACAAGTAAACACAGAAATGATGTTTTCTTCAACCTCCTGTGGATCAAGAAGTTCAACAATGTCTGCTGATCGTTCAAGATCAAATGTAGAAACTACTCAAAAGAAGTTAAATGTTTGCAACACTACAAGAACAAAACAGAAAAAGGACTGGAAAATAAAAGAACACAAAGAAAGACAAAAGGGCACTGGAGTAATCAAAAGGGTGCTGTGCCCTTCTGTTTTGGCCTAGCGAGAACACTGCATTAGGTTACATCTGGCTGGTACTGCACGTGAACAGAAATTTTAATAACCCAGTAAACTAACGATATAAGAGGTATTTAATAATAATATTTATGTACATATTGTAAACTGTGCCAGACATTCTATCATAACTATTTTTTTCCATTAACACAGGTGTCCCACAATTGGATGGTGGTACAGTTCGGATGCCATACATTATAGGCCTTGGACGTGCCCTTGACCTGATCATGACTGGGCGGCCCGTGTATGCCAAGGAAGCAGAAGCCATAGGTTTAGCCAACCGTATCGTACCAAAAGGCAAGTCAGTAGAGGAAGCAATTAAAATGGCAGAGTTGATCTCGACGTTCCCAATGGATTCTCTGATCGCAGAACGAAAGTCTGTTTATAATGCCGTGTTCAATGCAGAATCTTTCCATGGCGCTTTGGAATATGAACATCGCCGAGGATGTAAGTTAAAAATCATTAGGGATTCCATTACAGGCTCCAAAAAATTCATGGAAGGTGCAGGGCGTAAAGGCTCCTATGAAGATTACTTATCAAAGTGAAAGTCACAAGAAGAGCTCTTGATTCGGTTTTCAAAGTAGTAATTTAAAACTGCATTTAATAGAACTTGTCATTGAAGAATGACTGTACTTTAGTTGGTAGTGTTTTTGTCATAGTAACTGTCTAAAATAACATAATTATGGCCTTGTAAGGTATTTGTGTAAGAAGGCTAGAACTTCTGATGTAAGTCTGGAAACATTACAGTCTACCAAGACATTGACTCTTTACAATTTAGTAACATAAATTTGGAGTTGTGATCTATATACCAGTCCCAAATGATGTAGAAACTTTCATTTTCTTGGACTGGTCAAACTTGACGGTAGAGCAGATTTCACATGAGTGTCCAAAAAGTCATGTCTTGTCTTTGTAATGTCGTTACTTTGTAATTCCATTGATTCATCAATTTACTTCCAGCTAGTCACAAAAGGAAGCAATAACACTATTTTTTTGTTAGGCAATCACATTTCAGAGTAATGACAAGACATTACAAGACAACATGTACGTGCCTGTGTGTACTGCATTTTAGCACCACAACCTTGTAGCACATGTCAGTTTCCCACCATTTTATAGCTGCTTAATTGGCTGAATGGACTGCTGAATTATCCAGTGTATTGCAATGTCTTAGCTTTTGGTTATTCGATACTCATGTAAAAATCACTCTGTTGTATAGAATGTTTATGACTTAACCCTTTCATCCCAAGACAATTATCAACATCTATCTTCTCCATACAGTTTCAATAGTAAAGTCAGTAGTTTGGTAATTAATGAGAACAAAGAAACTGATCAGAAACAGCAAGTTTTTGAAAATGAAGTTCCAAATTCTCCTAACCTGTTTTACAAGAAGTCTATAGAAAACGTTAAGGAAGCTGAAAGGGTTAATTCAGACTGATGCTTTAAAAAATAATTACATAAGAATGTTGAAGACAGACAGACCCTGTACTGAATCAAACAACCAAAATCCTAAAGGTTAGGATTCGATAAACCAACCCCAGAACTAGTCCTGACAAAGCACAAATCCTTTAAAAGAACCCTAGGTGATAGTAGCCTGCAAATCAGATGCCTCCTCAGCCTCGAAAGATTTTTCTCTATGAGAGAGAGACATCTGAATAAGTTAGCCGTTAATCCCGTCCAGTGATGTCACTACACCAGATCTTCATAGTGCACTTGTTTGGTTGGTTCCATTAATTCAACTTCAATAATTAATTATTCTTAATTTCCATGTGTGAATAATTATTTGCAAAAGTGTCACTCTCTTTCACTACGACCAAACTGACCAAACAAGTGCACTACAAAGATCTGGTTGTAGTGATATCACTGGATAGGATTAAGAGCTAACTTATTCAGGTGTCTCTCTCTCTCTCAGGGACAAAAAGCTTTCGAGGCCAAGGAGGATGTCTAATTTTCAGGCTAAGGTGATAGCATCATAGACACACTTTATAGTAATTATTACAATTTTTCATTTTTAGCTCTCATAATATTAATGAAATTTCTATGACCCATCATAATATCATTCAGTGGAGCATGTCATTATAGATGTTAACAATTATTGTGGGCTTGGTGTATAGAGCATCACCCAGAAAGTGGGCTGAGGCCATTTACGATGTTCACCGAGATTTCAATTGGCACTTTTATAATAAAATGGCTGTGATGCAAGGTGTTCTCGCAGATATTATTACTGCAACTTGTACTTTTTAAACCATTCAGCTTCAGAGGTGATCAACATTTTAAAATGTTAAAACTACCCTAGTATATAATTATTTGTACATATATACTATCAGTATGGAAGTAATTGGTTTGATTATGAGAACAGCAAAACTATTCACCAACATCAAATGAGATGACTGACAGAATTTTCAACTACATGTACTTTTCTAAAATTAAACTAGTTGATAACACAGTTGTTAAAACTATCAAGTAAACTAGATTATAACTTTGTACATGGATGCAACTACTTTTGCAAGTAAGCTTTCAGTTAGCATCACTATCCCTGCTCACACTGTTAAAGCTCCATTCTACACTATACATGTATTTTATGCTGGGATGGTTTAATTTAACAGAAAATGTTTAGTTTTTAGAACGCAAAGAAAAATTTTGTGGTTGATGATGTCATCACTTCCATATACACGTCTATCATGATGTCACTAAATGACAATACTAAAAATAACTTGTGACACGCTGACATTTTTTCTGAATATATTCCTGTGCATCACTCCCAAAAATGTATAAAGTGATTTTCCTAAAATTTGTCCAGGAACTATTTATTATTGCAATAAAAAAGATGACATATATCATTCTATATTTCCTTCCATAGCAGTTTTTCTCAAACAAAACACTTCACACGTTTTTCAAACCCTCTTTTTATTGAACAACAGTAATATTTGCTACTCTCTGTTGTTCAAGCCAAACACATTATTAAGCTTTGAAGCTGCAAAAATTTATTTTCCATAATTTTTATATGGAAAGTGATGACATCATCAACCATGCCAATCTCTTTTCTGTGCACCAAACATTTATTTTTATGAATTAAACTCCCCTAGCCTAAAATATAATGAAGAAACTGAGTTTTAATCTTCCTTAGCAACCAGTCATTTCTTTCACTTTTGAGTCTCCTTAAGGGGGAGAGTGCACAAAAAAGCACAGTCCAGTGGTTTGGTGTATAAGCTGAAAAGGAATATCATCCTGGGAATAATTTTGAGTAAAACATTAGAATGATACTGTACTAAGTGAAGTTTGAGTGTTGTTAAAGAGCTAGAAATTGAAGTAACTGTGTACTTCCATATAAAATTTATTATTTGCAAGTTAACATACCTTGAAAACTACAGAGCTGAAAATGTTGTAAACATGTTCGAGCTGTTAAACACACAGACTAGAGAATAAAATTGTTAGAATAACTCAAATATGGATATGATGCTTTAATTACGGTTAAACATTCTAGTGTTTTTTTATTATGTTAAATTCTTACATGTAGACATGATTTTAAATATTGATTATAAAATGCACCTATTAATGTTAAGCTGGAGGGGGGAGGCTGGGCATTTGAACTCAGCCGATGCATTTCTGTTCAAATGCCCCATCACGGGGCAATCGCTGACGCCAGTCAAATGAGTCACTTATTTGCTGTAAAAACTTGTCCGAATTTGATTAAAATGATCAAATATCCCCACCACAGGCAGCTAATCGCTGTCAAATCCCCCACATATGCCCAGCCTCCCCCTCCTGCTTAATATTGATAGGTGCATTAAGAAGCAGCAATAAATTCTACAAAAAGCAGCCAAGTTTGAAGGGCTATAGCCCTCTAGTTTTTGCGTAAAACTCATTTGAATGTTAAAAACAGGGTGCACTTGAGGCCCTATAGGGTTGTCATGGAAACAATAATTACAGTATGAGTACAAATGTTGATAAGTTGAAGAGTTAGTCTGACATCATCTCATATCAAATGATAGTAAATTGCCTTCAGTTGATACATGAGTAAACCATTTGTTAAGTTAAACGACACAGAAAAAATGGAAAACAGGTGGGACACCTTAATAGTTTAATCATATTATTATTTAACAAAGTCTTATAGTTATGGAATGATTTATACAATGCAGAACATCCAATATTTCAGACTCCAAGGGCCTTGGGGTTTAAATGTTAGGAAAAGGAGAGGTTGTAGACAATCTATACTGCCCCATTGAGGAATCAAACTGTTGACTGCAGAGTTTGTATGGGTAATGTAGAAACAAGAGGAAGAAAGCAATTGAAAATTATCCTTTTTAATGAATTTCCATAAAGTATACTTCTAAAAGTCACGAAAACTCATTGAAAACTAGATCATTCGATGAAGAAAACAAACTGAATTATGATCCCATTTCATGGTAAACAGATTCTATCAACTTTCGTAATTACAATACATGTACATGTCTTGAAGGAGGTGGGGCTTATTTGAGGGGGACGATTTCCCTGTATGAGTTTATGTTCTCCTGTGGTGAAGAAACTTTAAGTGAATCTGTGGTAATGTCTTTGCAGATATGGGCAACAAAGAATTGAGACCTAGCAGGATTGACGATACCATGATGCTGTTCTCTGGGTCAGAAATTTGAGTTTTGAACAGTGGGGAGTTGGATATAAACTTTGACAAATAATATTTATGGTTTGCCAAAGATATTTTGCCCATAGTTTTGGTGAAAAGTCAACCCCCATTCAGGTTTCACCTCTGACTAGACAAAATAATTCTGATTGATTGAATACTACAAAATGCTGCTTCATCCCCAGATGTGAGGTTATCAAATGGATTACCTTCAAGTGCAAGGTGTTGCCCACACCCTAACCACACAAATGCCACCTGGGGACAATGCAGTGCAAATAAATGAATTCAAACTTTTCCCCCTTCTTTTATTGTTGAGTTCGGGTAGAAGGTCAATATTTATAACTATTTAACCTCTTCCCGAGTGATTTTGACACTTGAAGCAAAATGTTCCTGGGTAGATTATAAACTGACACAATAAGTTTCAACTCGCTATCATCCGTCATTATAAAGTTATTGAAGTATAAAGATGGTGTGACCGGACAGAAGGTCAATATCTTTAAATTTTCGAACGCTGTTTTCTCTAGTTTCCAGTAGAAAAATCTGTACCATACGTAATAGGAACTTCATAAATCTAAGCTAAGCTTCCAAATATGAAATAAATTTTTTTTGACCCTGACCCTTTACTCCTACCTTAACTGAAGACCAAGTATTTGGGGAGAATATAATGAGCCCTTGTGGTCCTCCTACATGAAATAAGTCATCGTCCTGCAGTGCAACAGTGGATTTAGACCACAAACTTAACTCTTGCTCTGCTATTTCACTAAAACCAAGGGTGTTCTAACTTTGGAACCAGTTGACAAAACCCTTTAAGATTACCATTCATTTTGTAGCTCTTGAGGAGTGCAAGTGTTTGGTGATCTCGTTTTGGAATTTTCAAAAAAAAATGTGGGGGGAGGAGGAAAGGAGATCTGGCAAAATTTGATTGCACGTGGGCCATGAATCAGGCCCATGCACTAGCTGTGCATGTTCAGTTTGCATGAACAAACACCTAATCACATCCCAAGATCTCGTTTTGGTTCCAAAACCAAAATTGAAGATAAGATCAGGTTCAGGTGGTGTTGACAGGAAGTTGGGCATACACGTATGCAGTTGGAGCGTGGCCCTGATTCATGGCCCATGCACAATCAAATTTTGCCAGATCTCGTTTCCTCCTTCCCCTCCCCCTCCCCACTTTTTTCCCTCAAAAATTTCAAAACGAGATCTGGGGAGTACAGGTGGCTGCTACTTTGAAGGTGCGCACTTTATTTAAAAAATCCCATTCAAGGGTAATAACTAATTCAAGTGTGGGTGCTTATTCAAAGGTGAGCACTTCATCAAATTTGTACGGTAAGAGGTGTAGTTGTATGAATCATGAAACTGCAACAGTTCCATCTTTCTGATATAACTTCTATCAAAATGGTCACAATGATCACAAGAAGAATGCAAGATGTTTTGGTACCAAATTACAGCAAAAATCTCACAGTCATATGCTTTACACATTGCAATGGATATCTAGCATTAGATACAAATCCAACAGGTACTCTCACTGATACATGTAGTTTATTGTCACATTTAATGGTAGTAAAACTAACTGACTCTACAATGTTTCAGATGTACCTAAGTTCTTGAATGTTGTCCATCTGAGAACTGGCATACCTTTAAAGATACTTTAAAAGTTTTAAAACTTTCTTGGTTACGTTCTGCATGTTTTTAGGAAATTTATTTGCATATTAACAGTGTGAATGTTGAAGACAAATGGCTCTTCGCAAGTGGAACATGACCTGTTTAGTATTGAACACTTGGCAATTTCATGCCAAACACTGCAGTCTTGAATACTGTAAAATGGGTCTCAACATCACTAAGGATCCTATATAAGTTCCTTGTCCTGGACAAGTAAATCTGGGGTTTGGACAATACATGAAATTACTGGTTTAACTAAGTCTTACTAGTCTCATTTGTACAACTATTAATTGAGTCATTTCAACCCAAGGCAGGCAACTCTGCCCTAGTAACAGTGTTAGGCTCTGATGTTCCCAATCCTAAAATAAATTAAAGCTCAAGCTTCAGCAGATTGAATTAAACCTTGGATTGACTTTTCTACTAATCACAGAATTTTAAAGAAGTTCAGTTGTGCTGCTATATATTGAACAGATTTGCAGACAGTTGGTAAGAATTGAGGTTGGCTCTCACATTCATGATTGCCATGCAAACAAGATGACAGTGAGAACCACTTGTGATTGGTCAGCACTAGACATATGACACAAACTGCTTGTAACTTTCACTGACCAAAAAGGAGCCACGACTGTAATGACAATGCAAAATCTGCTCTATTGGCAATGATGGTGCTGATCTTGATAATAATACTGATGTACAGACATGAAACTAATTTTTGAGACCCGTCTACCAGTGCAATTTTCCATACAACTTTGCAATTTTTTATACCACCAGTCACAAAACAGGTTGCATCGATCATTACATCATGCAACATCCCCTACAAAGTCCAAAATAACTGTGGCAAGTTGCTGTAATAGTTGCAGAAGAAAAAATTAGTTCTACTTTCTGAAATCATTACAGTGCTCAACTTGTATAGAAATTACTTATAGTCATTGCAGACTGGTGTTACATAGTACAAGTTCTTCACATGGTATAGGAAGATTTTACATGACATTGTTTCACATTTTAAATCATTAGCACAAATCCAACTTCAAGTTTCAGACAAAGGAAAATCCATAGATCGAAAGAGTATGCCACAGCTACTAGTCACCGAAAATTTGGGCACAAAATGGTGAATACTTTTTCTGGAATTAGTCACTTAAAACTCCAAAACTTAAACACAATGTATGGCCTGGAGGTAATTCTTGCCCAATGATCATACATTCTCTGTAAATTCTGAATATTTTGAACGGTTAATTATTCCTCAAAAGGTATTCAGCATAATTATCACACTCAATTCTTCGATGACTACTAACTGTGACTTACTCTTTCAATCTATGGCCTTCGTTTGTTTGAAGCTTGAAGTTGGATTTGTGCTGATGAAGCAAAATGTAAATAATGATGTTATGTGAAATCCTATATGCACATGTATGTGGCATTGCAAGTTTCAGATAAGTTGCATGAAAATACTGCATCATGTAACAGGACCTCTTAAAATTATCAGAGCTAACGAAGTGTAATAGGCCTATTTGCTAAAAAATCGTCTGAGAGTACCGAGTGCTTACAAGTCTAAAAGATAAATATAACGCATGTACTATACCTAAATGCCATGTTATACAGTGGTGAATAAATTATCTGTACATTAATATTACTGCATGTTACATGTACATGTATTAACATGATAAATGTGTAGACCTATTCTCACTTAAAATATTATAATTATCTTAAAAGTACTTTCTAATAGTTAAAGTATGAATCATATAATATTTACAAGGCCACAGTGGAAAATTCAAACTTGTAATACCAAGGACAGAAAATCTTTGTTATTGCCCTTAATAGCATTTTGATTGATATGAATTATTTTCCTTCGTGGTACATTACTATTAATAGTTTGGTATGAGATAAAAAATGGCCTACTGAGGGGAGGGGGGCAGGGGATACTTGGTAGAATATGGGGTAGTGGTGTGCCACAGCTGATCCTCCAAAACTGACCGTATAAATAATGAATAATTATTGTGGGGTAGGGTGGGGTGGAAGAATGATCTGCTTGTAATTTTTTCTTCAAAATTGTTCTGCAAATTAAAATTGTCCTAATTCCCTTATTTTTCCTTTACAATTGTGTCCTGCAGAAATTAATTTCTTGCTGCTTTTGATCTTGCATATATTTTATAAAACTCTTCCACTCCCACCCCACCTTATCACATGCCCATCCTTTACCTGGTACAGTTAACTGTATATTTAACCAGTGTCACCCATTCCAGACAAAACAGCTGCAATATACAGTAGACCTTCACTATCTCGAACTCTCATGGGAAGCAAAAAATTGTTTGAAATAGCAGGAGTTCAAAAAAGCTAAGCCTGCAAGGACCAAAAAATTGCATACTTTTGATAAAATCTAACATGAACTGAAGCCCACTCATATTAAGCATAATTTTGTTACAGTAGACTAGTTTCTAGAAAAACTAGGTTTTCTACATCAGAAAGTAAACTAAATGGTGGGATTAATCGACTAAAATTGATGTGTCATGTTTTTGTCATAAAGGTGGAAGATTTGAGCTGAGGTTTTGAGTACTTGCCCTTCATCAAAGAAAAATAGGGGATTGTGGGTAAAGTTGGGGTTTATATTGCATTGGAACCATGGGCCAGTTTCCATTTTAGTTCAAGATAAGTAGGCCTGGGTTAATTTGGATCAAGGGAAATCACATTCTGCTCAAGATATTGTAGCAAGGTTTTCGAGATAACCTATAGTAAATTATTGAAGATACATGGTGGGCTTCAGTTCAAGATAGCAAGGTGATTGAGTTAATGAAAGTCAAAACAGCGATGGTCTACTGCAATACTTTTGGTAGCAGCAAATATTTGTACATGATTGATGTTAGTAATATGTAACTCACATTTGAGAGTACCCCTCTTCCTCGTCCCTCTTAACTTTTCTGACTGAATGTTATATTTGGTTACATCTCATAAGTCCAATGTGATTGATAATCAAAAACTTTCATGGGTATCACAGGCATTTTTCTCCCTGAGTGAGTAATACTTTCGCAGTGATTTTTCCAGACAACCACCTGAATCATATTTCATCTTCTCACACTTTGCAACCTCTGAGGGATTTTCTTGTGTGCTATGCACATCATTGACTACAGCTTTCTCTTCCAACGTTTCTTGGTGTTTTTTATCAGTAGGACTCATTATCGATGTTTTTATGGTTGTTGTATTAATAGAGGTTCTTGTTTCTTTGATGGATGTTGTTTCTGAATTGAAGGACACTTTGGAACTTGATGCTGACCCTGTTCTGTCATGAGACTTTGCACTGACAGACATCACTGTTGTGCTGATTGATTGGGTGGTTATAGTTAGATCAACATCTTGACACCCACTGTCACTAGAGGAATCACAGAGTTTGGTCATCTTTCTCTTGTCGCTGCCTGGTTCATCGTCGCTGTCAGGAATTGTTAAGTACACTTCATTTCCAGACCTTTGTCTTCTTCTCTTAATCCCTGCCCTTTGTCGACCTAGGAGTTGTGAATTGCTGCATCCACTAGAAACTTGTTTTGCAGTTGTAGATGAAATAACCAGGTTGCTGGTAGCTGCTGCAGTAGAACTAACATGTACAGTGGACTGACTCTGCTTACTGGAAGAACTACTGGCTGAATCCTTTATATCTTCCCCTCTCAGCCATAAAGCGATTTTGGCATTCCTAAAAAGTGGATTGTGATGTTCCTTATGAAGAGAGCGGTGTAAGCTGCACTTAAATGTACAAGTACATTGTCTCTTACTTCCACTTCTGACGACTCTGGTTATACAGCAGCTGTCATCATCAGTGTTCTCTGTCTCCTTGCTGGTACCTAGTAGAGCCATATCTTTCTTAGAATGGTGCTCCTCTTTGTCAGAGACTGTTACAGTTGTATGATTTTGTTGATCATTTCTTGATGGTAATGATTGCTCTTGCCTAGTTTTCTCAGAGACATAATCAACAGTGGCTTCGGACGAAGTGCCATCCGAGTCGGTGTCCCTGATAATGATGGGGGTCACTGGTTTGTTTGGTGTTTGACTCAATCTCCGTTTCTTACTTGGTGTTTGAACATTATCTTGCACTTCAGTCAAATCTTTACCAGACAAACCACTAAAATTACCCAATGCTCTTGTGAACATATTAGGTGCTGCCTCCAAGATTCCCTTTGGGGATGGAGCACTAGGTTTGCTATTGTTCACATTATTATCCACTCCTGAATCAAACTTTTCATCTGAATTCCTGAGTTGTTGCACCTTGTCAGTCTCAGGGTTTTCATCACAGCTTGTGCTACTATCATTTTCAGCAGGCCATAAGTTTCGATGTACATGTTTCTGTACATCAGTTTCCTGCCGAGACTTATTGGATGATCCCTTTGCTCTCGGAGATCTTTTTCTCAAAACCTTCCTCTTGTTAAGCTTGAGTGACAGTCTATTATGTTGACGCCGAGCAGTTCTTGGTAATTCCTCATCAGTGGAAGACACAGTTTCATCACTCGTACTTTGCACATCTACAGAGTTCTCTTTCGATGTGTAGTCACTTGATGATTGTGCTCTACTGTGAAGAAAGGTTGAGCTATCACCAACAGCTCTGGATGATGTGCTGACAGATGCACCAACTGCATGCGCACATGTTTCACAAAGCCATTCATTTGGTTCTTTTCTCCATCCCTGGCATTTCAAGTGAGTCCCATGCTGACCACATGCACCACACAGGCAAATCTTCCATGGTCTACGATAATAAGAAAAATAATTTATCATATTCAATACTCTTAACTCACAAATATCTGATACAGACAAAATACTAGTGGTTATGGTAACAAGTGTCTGTACGGACTTATTCTTGCCTTCTCCACAACCAAAGTTCTAAGATAATTATTCTAGCGGCAAAATATAATGAATGATGGGTAATGAGGTTTCTCAAGAATCTTCAAGCATTACTATAATTATTCACACACACTGCCAGGCGATTTTCTAAAATTATTATGTATGTCAAGTGGTTTTTCCCAAGCAGCAGTTGCGATGCCTCTGCCAAATTAAACACACAGGTGTCTTCCCTGGAACATGTAAAAAATGAAGTGTGAACTCACCCTTCATCTGCAGAGTGCTCTCTTCCTTTAGTACACTTGCATTTGGCAGCATCGCAGACATTGTGCTGCTGCAGCAACTCAGCATAGGCATCTCCTTGTTCCCATATGGCATCTCTGTAAAAATTATATAATTAAACAACAAATATTTTATTTCCTACAATAATTTATTAGCCATTTATTTGAAATCCTCCTTTGTTACAGGAAAGTCACTGCATTCATTTCCAGTCAGTTTAAGGTGGCGCAATAGTTTTCAGTGAATTCATAAATCTACATTTTGCTTCAAACTTTTGTCACTTTCTTACCTTTTTGCCAGTTAATTCTTACCTTAAATTCTTACCAATTTTGTTCAAATAAAGAATTTTATTAACAACATTATTTTGTAGAATTTAATGCCACATTTACCAAATTATACTCATAACACTATGTACTGTCTGGTATGTTGACGTAATTCATACATATGCCATAAAATCAGTCAAATATAAAAATATCCATATTTTGCCAGACGACCCCACATGAAAATTTCAGATCTGATAATAGACATTAAGAACTTTGATTCTGCAAAACTACCGTATGTCAAAATCTTTTGAACTGCCAGTTTTTCTGCAAATTAGTGAAACATTTCAAGATATTGTTTTTCTATGCAAATTAAGACACTACCACAACTGAGCCATTTCTCAAGAACAGTGCTTGCAAGCAAACCACTTCTTATACACTGTCAGACTGTCATTTTATGACGGACAAGGTATCTGTCAAAACCTGAAATTAATCGTACTGTCCAGTAGCTCTTGAGTTATTCAATGCTATATTTTGTGTTTTGAATTTATACACACGCTCGTTTTGTATTTTAAATTGTTACCATTTTGGCAGATATTTTAAATTCTGTCCAGCGGTTTTGTTTAAAATGCAATATGTTGTTCATGTGATCTTTTAGAAACAATGTACAGACTTTTATTGCAATTGAATCAATGGAGATAATGTTTTTGGCAACTTTTGTAAGGGTACATGTACCTCTGGCTCTATTTTCTTGCTGTTTGTGCCACAGCTGTGTTGCTTTGAAAATTATTCTAAACCAAAAAGCATTTCCACATCCTTTGTTCTTGGCACAAAGGAATTTTACCAGTTGGTCCATGTGTGAGATTTTCTGAGCTCAAATTTGCATACACCAATTTTATATTATTTTAATCTCTAGCATCTGGCAATTCTAAAACAGTTAGTATTTTAGGGTTCTTTTCTCTTTTGCTAAACTTATAACATTCTGATTTTTTGTTTTCACATATTGTTGTACAATTGCCAGTGTCCAAATGAAAAAATTATTGTTATATGCAAATTTGAGCACAGAAAAGCTCACACATGGGCCAACTGGTACACGAGCAGCAGAAGTGCAATGTGCAATGGTGCAAAGTCACTTTGGTGCTATATAATTCTCTAGAGCCCAGAAAACATCACTTATTATTTTGTTGTACAGAAACAGTTCACTGATTTCAAACGATCTTCGTCAGCCATTTTGACAGACTTTTGAGAGTGTTTCATCTGCACATGCAAGAGATCCAAGTTACTACAGGACACCTGGCAATTGTCATCTTATATGTCACTTTCTAATTGGTTTATATATGATTTTAAATTCCCGAACTTCTAAAACAGTTTGATGGGGAAAAAATGACAACTATCTTTGGTTATATAATGTACCATACATACATATTTTACAAACAAAACTACAAAAACTATACAGAACAAAAAATTTCAATCCAGTCATACTAGACAAAAGTATAAGATTTTGCAAAGTATACCATGATGCTAATGAAACCTGGATGAAGCTGTATCAGAATGAAACTTGTTCTAGTATTATGTAAAGGCCACCTAACATTCCATGCATTTACAACGTTACCATAACAAAATTTCAGCGGCAAGTTGAACAGATGAAGGTTCACTTGCAGCCCACAACAAGTACAACACTGGCAACACTTACTGTTCTGGGATGTAGATACCCATGTGTTTCATCTCTTCCTGGAACGTATCTGTGTCATTACATACAGCACAGCGGAAGAAATAAAGACCGCTGGCTAATGCTTGTTTCTACATGAAACACAGATGAAAGAAGACTTAAACAAGGTCATAAAAACTCTATTAATCCACCTCTCTGATATGCCTCCCCCCAACGTCCTAATAACAAGGATGACTTTGAGGTAAATGAAATTGTACTCCTACATCTAACTTCATATTAGGAAAATTTCAAAATATTTTTATCCAATAACATATTTTTTGATCAATGTAATGTGCTGCATGAGATGGCCAGTAAGGGAGAATTCAGTACAACACCTGGGTTTTGCAGATACAAATTTGCAAACTAAATTAAACTAAAAATAAATGAATAGTTTCAAAGGAGTATTAAAGCTCCATTTATGAACTACATCTTTATGCTAGAGGAGTGTACTGTAGTTTACAGAAAATATTTCTTGGTGCACAGAAAAACATTTGGTGTGGTTGATGATGTCATCACTTTAATACATAATTTTATATGAGAATAGCAAAATAATGTTGTTGTTCACTAGAAAGAGAGATTGAGAAAGTATGAAGTGATTTTTTTTATAATCTGCCCACAAATTAGTCATTATTGTAATACATGCAACATAGATGCATGACCTCCTTGTACAGTACATGTACCTTTTCTTGAAAAAAACATTTTATATATTCTCAATCTCTATTCTTAGAGGACAACTGTAATATTTGTTACTCTCTGTTCTTCATGCTGAATGCATTACTATAAGCTTTAAAGCTTCAAATTTGAATATCAAGTGATATCATCAACCACACCAAATTTATTTCTGTGCTCCAAAAACTATTTTCTGTTAAATAAATCCTCCTAGTATAAAAATAGAGTATACAGCAGAGCTTTAATTATCCTTAGCAACCAGTAATTTCGTTTACATCCAAAAGTCATGTACATGTACTTGAGAGTCTGTTAACTTCAGTGAGCCCTTACATGTACCAAGGCCCTTCCTCTTATTGTGACAATAGTACTTTAATTTCAGTGTGACATCACTTCTGAGGCGAAGCTGGAATAATAAAATTCTCACAATACAATCAACTAGGTAATATCAACTGTTCAAATCATGTTTGATTCTCGATTACCCAGACAGCATACATGTACAGTAGTGCTCAGCACTCCATTGCTCAAGTACATGATGTTTAGGCTTCTACCAATTAACTACCCCTTGTTTGGATCAATGCATACATGTAGGATTATCAGTAGACCGTCCTGGTGAATGTGTGTTTGTTTTGTACAATATGGATATATTAAAGCCAGGAGGAAGACACCAATTTTCTTGATTCAAGAAAATGCTGCCAAAGAAAGGGCCAAAGTGAAAGACAATGTCAATAGATGCACCTCAGTCTCCCAGGGTTTTCAATAATTCTCTACCGTTCAGAACTGAAGCTGTATTCTGATCGGCATGAGTGGTTCCATTATTCTATGATGCCCATTGTTTATAGGGTTCAGGTTATTATTTCTAAAGGGTGTTTTATCCATTGTTATTTTAGCCAATAAATATGTGATTTGTTTGGAGTGATACAAGTCTCACTCAAAATGCCACAGTGGCTGTGCAAAGATCTACAGGTAGTTAGTGGTGAAGTAGAGAAAAACTAAAGTTGTCCACAAACCACATTGACCTCACTTATTTTGTTTGCTTAAAACGTTATGTTACAGAATTTGCAACACTAAAACTCATTTGCTACATGTATGTAGTTGCAGCGATGCAGGAGCAGAGGGAAACTGCAAGCTGGCTTCCTGTATGGGAGATCACAGGGAACTGCAGTCCAGATGGAAATCCCATCTGAGGTCAAACTAGTACAATGTAGTACTAGTTGGAGTATACATGTAGGAATTAGCAAAAAAATTTGCTGGTACAGTACATGTAGACAAAAACTTTACTTTC
>JANVCK010179966.1:0-10813 GCA_026546655.1 Epizoanthus illoricatus
AGTTAAAACATTTAGCAGCTGCATGGGCGAACGTATCATTTACAGTTTGAACTTCGAGGAGATCCATTGAGTGTGAATGTAGACCTGGTCTCCCCGGATTGTAATGTATGAACTTTTAAGATTGTTATAATATTCAAAAATGGAAATAGCAAATCCTGCATAAAATTTTAAGAGCACTTTTGAGCAGTTTGAGATGAGATGAGGGAGGCAACTAAATGAAAAGCCCTTTTAAAGTCTGTGTGAGGCATTTGTCTCAGTATGGCCCTGGAGTGAACTAACATGATTTTACAACATGTGTGACCATTCAGATGAAAGTTATTGATGAGTAAAACTACACTCTGATTTCTCAAAACACTTGCTTTTTTCTATGAGAAAAATATTTTTTAAAGAAACTCTGTCATAATCTAATAAATTATTATAATATTGTTCATTTTGAGGAGTAACTTTTGTGCTGTTGTGACTGTAGGGTGAAACTGAGTGGACCGTGTGCACAAGATGTGAAGCATATCGGCCGCCGAGGGCACACCACTGTCGGTGAGTGGATACGGGTAGACGAAAGGTAGAATTCTAACTTGTTATATAGTAAAGCTGTAGTAATGTTATTCAGTAATAAACACTGTTTGCAATGTATTATGGGTTGACGTATTATTATTATTATTAGTCATGGTAATTTATAATATTATTTTGTAATTTCCAAGCAATTCAACAATTATTTATTCCCTGAAGCCTGACTTCTACATGAAAATTAGACTGAGCACTATGGTGTGATGTTATTTATGCATAGAATTCAGTGTTATCAGTGATACCTGGCTAACCAAAGTTTGTGTTCTCCATAGAACATGCAATAGATGTATAAAGAAAATGGACCACCACTGTCCTTGGTAAGAGTACAATGCAATAACATAGAAATTGAATAGTTATATTATACTGAGGGGCAGATACAAGGGGTGTCCATTGGCGCACTGGGCACCCCCTTACACCCTCAAATAAACCAGCAGACACCCTATTTCCCACAAATTCACAATATTCACAATAAAATAGTCATATTCATAGATAATCCTTCTGTAAACTGCTACACACAAACTTTCAGCATAAACTTGGCATGCTAATTCTGATTTCTTACTTTTTCTTGTTTTTTCCCAATTTGCACAGTTTGAGCTGTTAACTTGTTGATCTTGTTACCTTCCTGAGTTTGCCATAAATTATAGTTAGTAGATCACTTGGAAAAATGTATGAAGATGTGGAAGATAACTCAAGAATACTCTCAAAATGCAGGAAACATCATTAATTTTAAGAGAATCTCCATTTTTAAAATTTACTGGAGGGGGGCATGTCCCCAGATCCCCCAAGAAACTCCAGCCTTTGGCCCTTGTAAAGATAGTATAGACAAGACTCCCTGACTCTTTTTTCTGGATCCACCCCGGTATAGTCAGTAGCAATTTAAGCAGAAACTGCCAACATCATGCATAACTTAATGATTATATAACATCTCCAATTACAGGGGGAAAGGGAGGGGGTTGGGTGTCTCAAAATTTCCGTTCACGTATTGTTAGTCATAAAAGCGTTGGCCTTCTCACTTTTTCAAACATGTGGTCCTGGGATTTAATTCAGAACCCCCTAATTCAAGGTACTGCTGACGGATCTTATCCCATACCATAGGAAATACAGCCAATCAGAGGCTGCCAAACCGTTGCATATTCGTCGGTGTTCCATGGGTAGTATTGCACGGTTTTTCGCAGCGTTTTCTCGCTTTACTTGCATCTGTTCGCAGACTGTCCGAACACTTTCGGATCTGTCTGAA
The DNA here is from genome assembly GCA_026546655.1 of Epizoanthus illoricatus. NCBI lineage: Eukaryota > Metazoa > Cnidaria > Anthozoa > Zoantharia > Epizoanthidae > Epizoanthus > Epizoanthus illoricatus. Next base: position 1,802 of record JANVCK010179966.1, read on the forward strand.
GATTTTCAAAGACGTTGCAAGATTTTCGAGACTTCCCAAGAATTATCCGAACCTATCCGCAGATACATATTTTGTTTACGGCGCTGTCATTTGATCATAGAGCAACATGTTCACTTGCAGGTCCCTAGCAGCAGGAAGCATCAGTGACGACAATGGTCTGTTACTGGTTGGTGCACTAAGACCAGGAGAGGGGCACTTTACTGGTTACATGCAGGATGTTAGAATATATTCTTCAGCACTGGAAGCTAGGTATGTCAGTTCATTTCTTCGAGGGTACATGAAGGTCTCATAAGATTTGGTTTGAAGATAGTGACAGGGTTCCTAAGGTAATGGAAAGGTCATGGGAAGGTCATGGAAAGGTCATGGAAAGGTCATGGAATTAAAAATGCCTCTTTCTGACCTGGAAAAGTTGTGGAATTTAGGAAAATGGTCTTAGGTCATGGAAAAGTCATGAAATCTCTGATTTTTTTGCCCAAATTGACTATTTTTGTTTAAAAAGAACATTTGGCATATTTAACCCATTATAGGTGCTTTTTTGCTACACTTCTTCCAGAGGGTTTTTGTCAGCGGTTATTATTTTTTGCACATTTTTAGGTCATGTAAAATGATATGAGGTAATGGGAAAGTCAAGAAAAGTCAGAATTTTATTCCACATTTTCTGTATGAACCCTGATAAGGTCCATGTAGAGCAGCATTCCAGTATTTCTTCAGTGCTACAAGAAACGTTTATTTTCCCCATAAATTATTTGAATATCACAGCTGATGCGGCAAATGGCACAATAGACGTATTTTAGAAGCATAGGAAATAAACACTTGCAAAGACGCTCTCAACCGCGATGATGGAGCTTGTTGCCACATGAATATTTACATTTGACTTTTAAAGACCAGAGAACCTAATTTCATTTCGCTTTTAACACTGTGCTTTCTGTAACATCTTTATCTCTTCCCCTGAAGAAGACTAGTCTTACAGTCGAAACGTCGGGACAGAGAAATACCTTACAAAGTTTACCCAGTAATCATTTTTAGGATATTTTATCGAGACATTTATGACCAGCGAAATAATTTACAAGTTTTATATCACAGCTGAAGTTATCTTACCGGCAATTTTCCAGGTTTGTGAAGGACATGACTAGCACCGTCACCACCCTCACACCCATAAATGGCTACCTGGCATACGACCCACATGTGACGTCACAACAGCTGACTGTGGCTACAGTCGATGACAATGTTCCTGAGCCTGACAAGCAGTTTGTAGTGGCGTTGTTTAGCCCAAAAGGTGGAGCAAAGCTTGATACAAATCACGCCAAGGCAATCATTTCAGGTAATGTCATTGCTTATACAGTATTTATCAAATCTAGATTATAGGCGGATTTCAGATGATGTCATTGTTTGCCTCATTAGCATAAGCTAACATTAGCCCGACTTCAAGCTTCAGACAACAGAGTACATGCATGAAAAATTATCACGCTCACTAACTGTGCTATGCTCTTTCGATCTATGGGCTCTTTTTGTTTGAATCTTGAATCGGGTTTATGATGGCTGTTGAGAAAAATGTAAATAATGACGTCTTACTGAAATCCGCCAATAGTCAGTATAAATAGGGTCCTGTATACAGGCAATAACAAGACTAGTTTTTCTCAAAGGGACATCTTCATTAAACCGATCCACAAGTGTGAAACTTTTCAAATAACCAGACCAATCAGTTAGAATGGAATGGAACTTCATTTTCCATTTAGACAAATCGTTTCGAATGGGACATGTTTCATTTGCATGAAAGATCAGAAATTTTGAGGAATACTTTTCTTCCAGTTCTGAGTGTGCAATAATTGGCAGGTTAAGTTCCGGTAATTGCACGAACAGGTGCGAGCTATTTTCAAACGAAAGCTTTATACATATCGATCATTTACAGCTTCAACTTGTCGCAACAGTAACAAGAAAGAGCTCGAGAACCTTTTCGGCTTGTCCATCATTCTGCAAACGTCCGTAGAACATTGCAATCCATTTAGCTTTTCAACTGCTAAGTTAGAGAATGTTGTCATATGAAAGCGTCCTGCTCTCACGGATTAAGCGTTTTGGCAGACCGTAAAAAATAATACTTTGGGAAGTTGTTTATTTTTTATTCAATATCTATTCATTCGTTAGCATATGACACACTCTATAAACTTTGCTGAACCTTTTGTGACGTTTCATATTTTTCTTTGGCTAGTTGACAAGAGCGACAATGCCAACGGGCTGTTTGGCTTCAAGTCCGTTCTGCCTATTACAACTAGTGAGTCGCAAAACATCACCATACGTGTTGAGCGACAGAAAGGAACTGTGGGTAAAGTAACAGTCACGTGGGCAATATACAAGGGCGTGACGTCACAAAAGGCAACACAAGACTTCATCCATTCCAGTGGGGCTTTAGTGTTTAATGAAGGAGAACGGGAAAAGGTGACGAATTGTGTTCATTTGTTATGTTATTTGTGTTATGAGTATCTTATTATCTAGCCTGATAATTGGAATTCAGACGTCTCGCATTGGGCATTTCGAAAAACTCGGGTAACAATCTAATATGATTAAATCTGAGTTAATTTAATTTAATCTGATCTAAACAAGTCTAAGCTCGGAATTACCTAACCTTAGACAATCTAAGCAAATCTAATTCTAAATATTAATTCGATGTAATCAATGATGTTAGAACTTTACTTTTAGAACAAAAGTAAATTGGATTAGACTTTGTTTGTGAGTGTCGAGAAGGTCAAGTTTAGATAATTCTTACGGAACGATGAGAGGGAAGGTTCATTTCTAATTTTGTGGCCCAAGGAATTCCATTCAGAAGAGGCCAGGAAGGCAGACGTACGTGTACCAGTTAACTCCCCAGACCCTCCAGACTTTAGAGTCAAAACACGTTCCATCTTGAGATAAGCAAGATTCCATTTCCTGTATCACACACAGAGCCTCCAGACTTTAGGATCAAACACTTTTCATCTTCGGATATCCTGTATCACTCACAGACCCTCCAGACTTTAAAGCAAAACACTTTTCGTCTTCAGATAACCAACATTTCATTTCATGTATCACTCACAGACTCTCCAAATTAGTTTAAACGATGACACGAAGCCGGAGCTGGATGAAATATTCATACTGAAGCTGCTGTCCACCACGCCTGCCGATGGTAAGGTCGGCAGCACCCCCACCAGCGGCGCGAGTCTGAGGCCCGACTACACAGCTGTCAACATCACTATTGTGGGCAGTGACTACCCGTATGGCCTGCTGCAGTTCATGGACCAGGTGCCGTCCGTGAATGAGACTATTGGTGTTGCTACTGGGCCTCTGAGTGTCAGTGTCAACGAGAGTGATGGGATAGTGATACTACACGCCATCAGGGCTCAGGGAACAGCAGGTGAAATATGAACTACAGTTTGTTGATTCGCGATAACAATGACAAGCACTGAAAGAGGCTCATAACAACTATATCAGACAGCAGTTACTTCAGCCAGTGATGTCAATCAGTAATTTTTATCCAAGGTTGGAATAAAAAATATCCTAAAACAATTGTGGCTCATGATATAAGAATCTGTCGATACCAGTCTTTGTGAAGGCATGCTCCTAAAAATGACATCAAGGTCTAGACTAACTGATAATAGTTTGTCACTGCAGTTCTGATATCAGTACGTTTTCCCTCTCTGCGAAACTTGAGCAGACGAGATTTGACAAGAGTATTACACAAATCATATTAATCAGTCGTATTTACTGCTGTAATTGCTGTTCGCTCTTACAGGTTTAGTCACGTGCCAATGGAAGACAGTGCCAGGAACTGCTGAGTCTCCGGCTGACTACCAGGACAGTGCCAACAGCATCTCATTCGCACGGGGGGTCCGTAGTGCGACCATCAGTGTTCCTATAGTGGACAACAGTATCCCTGAACTAAACAAGACATTTCAAGTGCAGCTGTTCGCACCAACTGGTGGTGGTATGTAATGTGTTTACAAGTTACTCGAAAGTGTTTCACTTTACCGTTATTAGTGATCCAATAACAGAGAGGAAGAGCATTCTTGTGTCTCCAAATAAGGACATAAACAGGTTGTTGGGTTACATATTAGGGATTCAAGTAAATTATAAAAGTAAAACCTGGTTTTCACTAGCGATGCAAACACAAAAGCAAGCACAAGAGCTATGCGTCAAGTGAAAACGAACCATGAAATAAGCGCAAACTCGCCCATATGTATCTTGTTGATCTTGACTGCTTAACGGATCCAATTCACAGTGGATTGAAAATGACCAATGAAATGCCAGACGCGGACGTCCGAGAAAACAGGCAAATATTTTGATTAGCTAAATAAGAAATAGCTGTGCCTTGTGCTTTTCGATGTGTAGTGTTTTTACTAGCAAAGTGCAAGGATAAGCGCAAGCACAAGAAAAGGGAAATATTTTATCCTCGTGTTTGCACTTGCATTGATGCTTTGTGCTTGCGTCGCTAGTGTAAACCAGGCTTAAGGTGGCAACGCTAACAAATTTCTTATTTGTGCAGTAAATACTTGTTTTCATTTTTTTATAGGGTATTTGTTCCACTGTTTCAAATAATCCCTCTTCAAAACTGGGTATTGAAAATAGAAAATAGTTTCTATAAAGCCTTACTTTTCTTTATACTCTCAATTTGCAGCCAAAGTTGAGTCTGGGGGCGTTGCTGTAGTAACCATTCTGCCCAGTGATGATGCATTTGGAGTGATCAGCTTCACATCAGACTCCCTGAACGCCACTCTCGATGAGACAGCAGGATCTAACGTGACACTGAACATCCAGAGAAGAGGAGGAGTCCTGGGTCCAGTCAGGGTGTACTGGCGTGCGAGTGGCCCGGATGTTCAGGATCTGATCAACTATACTGGGCACCAGGACTTCAGTACTGGCCAGAACCTCACGCAGCTAGTAATAAGAGTTAGGGACGATGTGGTAAGCAGTGCTTGTGAGACGAAAAGCACTATTCGCTGGCTTGGCAAGTACTAATCTCCACTAATACACGCATTGTTTATCTCATTTCCCAGATACCAGAACCCTCGGAGAGTTACATTATTCGTCTTACATCAGTTACAGCTGGACGTCTGGCGGCCCGGGACACAGAATCGAACATAACCATTCGTTCCAGTGACGATCCATTTGGAATTTTTGATTTCAACCCATCAACTGTGCGGGTCACGGAAAGTAACAGAACACTTAATCTTACAATCAGAAGGATGTTTGGCACCATGGGATCTGTGCGGGTGTACTACAGCTCTGAGAATGTCACTTACAGTGGAGCACTGAGACGCGCTGCAGCAGGACACGAATATCAACCTATCAGTGGCTATATTGATTTTGCTGATGGGCAGAAAAATGCCACTGTCGAGCTGCAGCTATTGGATGACACGATTCCTGAGAGCGATGAGGTGGTTGTGGTGGAGCTAACCAAGGTGGTTCTCCTTTTCCATCCTGTCATTCAACCAGGTTTGTATCATTTGTTACTGGAATCGGGTGTGAATTGATATGGCACGTTGTAGTAATCCTGTGTCTGGCTATGTTGTCTATGTGCCATTAGCTGTGGTAGTAGCTGTTAAGTGCGCATGTGCAGCTGAACTGGCTTTTTGCCTGTTTTCCTTCTACTCAACATACAGCTGTGTTTTCTGTATCCTTTTTGGCCTCGCAGCATTACCTAAATACATCGTGTCATCCAAGTTGGTACAGCTCTATATCAAGCTATGGGCGCTTTGCATTTGTCAGGTCTGGCTGGCCCAAGAGAACTTAGATTCTGACCATTGTAAATGGAAAGGTCAAGACACGTGCGAGCATTTTTTCCACCAATAGTCACCAAATTCCTGTGCCCTACCCATCCGGAATGGGAGAACTGAGCGGCTGTAATTCACGAGCAGGTCTAGTCTGGCCAGAATCAGTTCCATTAGTTCTCGTATTCCATTTGAGAACTGATCGGTCGTTTGTGCCGCCCAGACCTGACAAATGGAAAGGGCCCTATATCTTGACGTTTCTCAGCAGTGTCAGAAACTTACCTTCCCTTGTAAAATTAGACGTTCTCCCTATCCTTTGCAGTTCCTTTGAACTCACCACGTCTTGGTCGTGCCAAGTTAGCTCAGGTGGTGATAGAGAAGAACGACAATGCTAATGGTATATTGCAGCTGTCTGCCAGTGCAGTAACCGTGCAGGAGCCCAATGCTGGGCCAATAGTGAATGTCACCAGGACAGAGGGCACATTTGGCGAAGTAAGTAGTCGTGAGTTGTTTATGAAGGTTGTCAGTACAAAGCTTTTACAACGTTGTGCCGTAGTATTTTGGCTTTATTTGCAGCATTCCAATAACATAACCTGACAGTCTTGTTGTTCACTAGTAAACATAAACAAGAACTGAGTACATACAACCTACAAATTTTTAGAAGTGTTGGATTGCATTTCAACTTAATTTTTGTTCTTTGTTTTGGGCTCAATATGTTGAATTTGAGAATACGAATCTATTGTTGCTGATTTTAAAGTATCGCTTGTTGGTACATGATGCTGCATGTTTATGGCTAAAAGTGGCCTTCAGATGTTTGTTCTCTCACTTAATAGGTCCGCTTTTAAGAAACCAAAACAAATTCCGGTCTTAATAATTAGCGATGTGGATATACAATTTCGTAGAACTGTTGTGTTGAAGGCAGCAGTGACGTCGTCCTTAACTGGTTGCTGCATCACAAAATTATTACGGATTTTACGCAGCTAGTACGACAATAACTATGACTACGGTTTGTGAAATTCAACTTTCTCGTTCCCTTAAGCCTAGTTCACACTTGTGAGACAAACATAAGCACAAGCATAAGTAAACAATAGCATAACAAAAGAAAAGACAAAGGAACACCTGGTGTGAGCTTGTTCCAACTCGTTGTACACGCGGTATTCCTTTGTCTTTCTGTCTTGTGCTTGTGATTATCTCACGAGTGTGAACCAGGCATTATTTGATTATTGTGTCAAGCATTTGCTTTTATTGTTTTCTATGTGAAGCTGTTTGAATAGTAGGACAAAAGACAATAGTGTTGAGGATGAATTAATAATAAGACGATTTCTATGCTCACGTTGATGTTGTCTACATGACCTGAAACTTGAGTTTTCCGCGTTGTGTTTCTGAGTACAACGGCAGAAAGGTGTTCAGCTCCACGCATTCCCACGTGCAATTATTGTATTCTGTAATGAAGCCTTTTGTTTGTGTCTTTCTCGTCCAAGCAGCCGTACTGACTGTTAAAGTCATTATTACTGTCGATATTTTTGTTTATGGCAAGAGTGTGACATTTTGTTCTTTAGGTGAACGTATTCTTTGAGGTGACGCCCGTCACAGCGATAGCCTCGGATTACCAAGTCCTCGCTAGGAATATCTCCTTGGCAGAGGGACAGAGGGTTGCCGCAGTGCCTGTGACAATAGTGAACGACGTCATTCCAGAGTTCAGCGAGACCTTCAGAGTCACACTGTTGGCTGCAAACTTGGAAGGTGGAGCGACACTTGGGAGGCCTGTGGAATGTACTGTCACGATTTCGCAAAACGATTATCCCTACGGCCTGATTGGTATGGAACCAGATTACAAAGAGTTTGAAATGGGCCTTGTCAAGGCCCTTTTAGTTTACAATATTGTCATAATATTGTCGGAAATTGTGTTAATTATATGACACCTAGTTAACCCTTGCCCTAGCCATGATGAAGACAGTTTACTGAGACCAAAAATATCCTAATATCAATTACTTGGTTTCAAACCGTGAGGAACTGGGTACTACCCCGACGCAGCAGTTTCTACAGTGGCTGGTGTCGTGACACTGGAAACCATTCAAAGTACTTCTTAATCTGGTAACATTTGTTCACGATATTGTAATCTATTCTCGCTATTGCCCTGGAAAATCATGAACAGTGAAGGCAGAAGCGCGCAGCGCACGTGTCTTAACATGCCTAGTTCAGAAAATGTATAATAATTTTCGCTAGTTGTTCTCGCAAAGGTACAAGCAGAATTCGAATTAATTCTAATTCCAAACCATTTCAGCGATAAGTGTTATCAAAGAGGTCCGGAAAATTAGAGCGGAGACAGAAAAATTTCAACTCTCAGCCGCCATTTTTGGTTTTTTTCGCCTCCTCGTGCATCCGCGTCCGGTTAGAACCCAGTTCCTCGCGGTTTGAAATCAGTCAATTCTGAACCAGTTGACCAAAACCCATAACATGACCATTTATTTTGCACCACTTGAACAACAGAAGTGTTTGGTGTTACATGTTTCTCAAACAGAAAAGAGTTTGAATTGATGGCTTTGAAATATCAGCAGCACAACAATAGATTTTATCGCTTTTCTCGTATGTGTGAGATCATTCCGTGTAGTGTATAATCATTATGCACTTTCTTCCCAGGTTTTGCTCCTGGATCACTAAACATAAAGGTTATTGAGGCCGCCCAGGGAAGCCCCACAAAAGTTTCCCTCGTAGTCGAGAGGAGATTTGGTCGACAGGACGCTACAGCTGTCCACTGGGAAGCGAGGCTGAACGGCAAACTTGCCGGCGACGACATCTCTGTGTATCAGGGAGACTTGGTGTTTGCTCACAACGATTCTTCTAAGACAATTGAGTTTGAAGTGAAATCTGATAACATCCCAGAGATTCCAGAGGTATGTATGCTTATTCGGCTACAACTATATTGCCATTATAGGGCCACGCGTTCATCAGTACCCTGTACTGTCAAGTGCCACCCTCGTTTATTGATTGATTGACTGATATATTAAATAGGATGTGCTTCATATCTGTATATTTATTCTTTAGGACAGAGTTTAATGTTACAACAACAACTTAGTTGTAACTGAAATTTCTCAGTGCCGCAATGGTGATTATTTTTTGAATTTCTAATATCTACACATAAAGTATATATAAAGTTAGTATGTCGACTAACTAGCGGTGATGAAGTAAATAATGACGACAATGACAATGACAATGACAACGACAACGACAACGACAACGACAACGACAACGACAACGACAACGACAACGACAA
>JANVCK010180188.1:0-10812 GCA_026546655.1 Epizoanthus illoricatus
GATGGGTCAAGTGCTGGAATGTGTTGGATGACAGGGACTCGATCAGGTTCCTACTAAGATTCCTGTTTGAGAGACAAACAACAAGTAATTACAAAACTAAGTGCAATTTTTGACAAAATTGTGAATTATATCAAAAAATAAAGTTTCGTATTACAACCCAACTAAGGTGCAACAATTCTTCACCACATTATTATTATATGTAATTTGACCAGCACAATGGATTTATACATACGTATAGATGTATATGTACTTATAACGGTGACTGCATTTGCTATCATACTGCAGTAACACTTCAAAACCTTACATGTACAGCAAAGGGGGCTTATAAATGGGAGGGCTTATAACCAGAATGAGTTACATGTAACTGATGCCACATCATTATAACAGTAAAGGCAATTGCGCAGTTAGACGCTCTCCTCCATTGTGCAACTACCACTATATTAAGATAACTATATAAAGTAAGACTGTAAACATGTGCTACATTTATTTAGAGATATCATTAGTGGCACCTCAGATAGTGTATCTGACATATGTGTAACTGTCAACAAACAGCTATAATAAGAAATAATCTGATTGGTCTGCTAGTTTTCAAGCAGTCTTCTGGACAATGTTGATAGTCCCCATTTAATAACAAACAGATTAAGTATTTTGTGAAACTATTGCTTTTATTTCCTGAGTCTTATGTGAATCATTCTAGCAAAACATTGAACTTGAATTTGAACACAGTGAATTATTGTGTTACAGTATGTTGACAAAAATACAGTTGCTGTGTTGACATAAAGTAAAAGTTACAATATAATACACAGTAAAAATATATACTTACAAAAATATACATAAAGTGTGATTTAACATGGTTTAAAAAAGGCTAAAATGTTAAAATTTTCTTGGTGACGATCATCAGACTAGTAAACAAAAACTAGTCTGATGATCGCCAGGGAAGCTGAGCATGAACTTGAGTTACTGAGCAAATTTTAACATTTTAACCATTTTTAAATCATCTTAAATCACATTTTATATATATGCACTCTACACCACTGCATTGAGCACTCTGTGCATCTGTGTTGCCATCCATATGTACTTACAAAAATATGGATTAAATAAGATAAAAAAATAACAGTCACCTAGTATGTAATTTTCTTTCTCCACACTGGCAATCTTCTTGCATTCTTTATTCTTCTTGTTCCCCATACTGACTCACAGCACCCCTTGATCATATCTGTGCCTTCCCGACCAAATCAAGCTAAGACCTTAAACAGGGTACATGTACTTACAGATGTGCCAACTGAGAGTTGTTTGAGAAGAAAGGCTCCATATCTGGGTGAGCTATCAAGTCAATCTTGTTGTTGTCCATACCACTACAAGAAAGATAAATCACTTTTCACGAATGTTTCGTGAATACAGTAATTTGATTTTGACGTCTTAAAAGTACTTTGATAACTTCGTTGTGTTCAGGGTGAACAGTTCCAACAATACAGTGTAATCTCCTTTCAAAAGAACTATAGAAGCAGAGATACTTTCACAGGTATATATTGTTTTGAATTACAAAATTCCACTGAAACGTGCTATATATAACATCTAATACTTCACATAACAAACACTTATATTGAAATTAGATTAAAAAACAAAGAGAAAGTTCTGAATACTTACATGTACCGAAGTAACTTGCAGCCAACAAAGGCAGATCCAGGAAACTTCTTCAATTTATTCATACTAAGGGAACTGTTAGAAACAAATACAAGAAAGAAAATACAAACAATTTATTATCTGTATTATAGCATGTAATTATAATCTTTCAGCAGGCTAGAACGTTTAAGGGCCAACTTACATGTATTCCAGTTCTGGTAAATCAAAGAATCTGTCTGGTATCCAGTCTATCTCATTGTCAATAAGGATGCTATACAAAAAACAATATTGAACCTGTTCAGTACATCACTCAAACTGCGACATAACTATCAAGTTGACTATAAATGATAACTTGTAAATATAGCCATGCACTAATTCAGTATTCCCTGATAGGTTTTTCTTTTCATCAAACCAATCAGGAAGGTTAAAATTTTGTCTAAGACAGAAAATGCATTGATCATTTACAGATACGATGCAATATTACAATCATATATAGTTAAAATAAACTTTTCAACATGTTATTTTGTTTGCTGTGACCTGGCAAAACAAACAAGAGCAAGAGCATGCAAGACCATGGAAATGTGGACACCAATACTTACTGTTCCCTATTTATTTACAGTGTTCACATATTCCCATCATGAAATTAGTAATTTGATACTTTGCAGATTGTATACTGAACATTTTCACTTAATTTTAATTCGTTGTATTATAACTTACATTCTTTTTAACTTCTTGGGAAGGGAAGTATAGTTATGACTCCACAACTTGATCTTGTTGCTGAAAAGGTCACTGAAACATATACATGTGATACTGACATTAAACACTAAATAATTTAAAACAAAATAGAAATTTTTAAGAACAAGTACAAAATGACTTCAGTTGTATAAATCAGTTGCACTTGCAGATATTAAATATTATCCTGTCTAATCCAAGACTTGAATAACAATATGCATCCTTTGCTTTACACAAGACACTGAAGTCTTTGGCAGTGTTTACATAATACCAGAACAAATTTCACTATCGTACAACTTCATCCCAGTTTCACTCTGAGGCTCTATATCATTTACATGATACTTCTCAAAATTTCGCACTGGTACAACTTATACCAGATTGAGTTTATCCCAGTACCTGTACTGGATCCAAATATTCATTACAGAATAAGGGCACATTTGTTTTGGATATTCTTATTCCGGAATACAAATATATGGAATACATTCTGGCCATTCTGCCACCTGGAGCAGAATACACAGAATGTATCCCAAGTATTCCAGAATAAGAATAGCTCCTAATAAAATGCTTATTTGATTCATTCCGGCTATTCTTATTCTGGAATAACCCCCAAAAAATGTGCCCTTTATCTGACCACAGGTATGAGTTCATTCCAATATGAAAATGAGTGACCAGATTGGTTGATTTTGATGCACATGTGGCATCCACCTGCCACAATGCATGTGGCAAGCAGTTTCATTCTAGTATGAACATCTTCCATGTTTACAAATGTGGTATGAAATCTCTACCAGTACAAGTATCCATCTGGTACAAACCATCATGTAAACACCACCTTACAGCAGTTGACCTTGACATATAAAAAATAATGCTAATCACTTAAAGCTGGCTTCTCCTGATCTGGGCTCCCACAAGAGTTCCAGTTGACAGCAAAATTTATAACAAATATTTTTACATAAAAAGGGTATAGTTGCTAATGTTCCAAACATTAGCTAAACATTTACTCTTGCAGTGCAAACATACTATATCAAATTTTAGTTGATTAATGCTAGTTCTTCAATTACAATGTAATTTTAAAGTTTAGGGACTGCAGGAGTTTCGTAAATTCTCACCAACAAAGAGGGTATGTATATTGTAACAGGCGGGCTGGCTCACTTTACGAGCTTGGGTGGGATTGTGGCAACCACACTATGCATTTCTGAGTCCATTTTAGACTACATGTAATTTCTCATTCTAAATACCTATTTTGAGAAAATTCCATCTGATGGAGTACTTAAAAGTGTTGAATTTTGTAAATGTAGCCATCCAATTGCGCAGTAACTGAGCTAAAAATGTCTAAGTAGCACCTCATTTCAGCGCAAAAACCTAACAAAGCCTATAATCCCACTGAGTGACATATACCAAAAACGCAATGTATGGGTGTAACCTCAAACTGAAGAGTGGGAGTAGATAAGATTTACTATTCTATCAATGAAAACCATAGGTCTGCTTACTTATTTGGGAATAAAATCTAAATGATTTGTTATACTCTTGTAATAATTGCAATAATGACACAAAAAAATCCAAGAATTGTTAAGAATATTAACCTACATGTATGGTTAAAACTTACCCCAGAGTACAGTATGTTGTGCTTCTCAAATTTGTGATAACTTTAGCTTAACCAATATTTACTCAGTGATAAATATATGCACCAGCAATTCATGGTTTGAGAAGGATTAAATCATTACCCCACTAATTCACAATCAGATGTGGGACTGACAAGCATGCTCCATTGACAATGTCAATAGCCCTATCAATTTAAGGTAATGGGAAAGTATATTTTACTGTTTTGGCATTCAGTTAACGGTACTCTACACACAGTTGAGGGATCCACCTTTCCTGCAAGAAACTGCAGCAGTTTCTGTGTATGATCCCTAATTTCTTTAACTAAGGCATGTCATTCTTGCACTTGACTGTCTTGGTATATCCAAGATCATCTGAGTGAAAGGCCAAAGCACTGGTGCTTAGTAAGCTTTCAAAGTCTTCAACACTGTTCAAGTGTGCAATCAACATCTGGCAAGCATACTAGGCAGGGGGGTATCTTCATCAAAATGCACCATGGACTTGCTCTAAAATGATCTTCTCATTTACTGATATTCATCTTCCATGTTCTTGTTCTTGTTATTGTTATTGAGCTTTCTCAGTGTGTGCCACTCATCTTTGGACTGCATTGCCATATAAATTAATGTAGTCCTTCAGTGGCTAGTTTTAAGAATCTAGTAAATACCTTCTTGTTTAGGAGATCCTTCTATTAAACAAATTCCAGTAACCCAGGGTCTCATTCTTGAGAAGCACAATCGCACACATGCTCCTCAAAATTTTCCCAGGAGGTTTATTAAACTTTTAGCATGCCTAAGTTGTGATTAGCTGCGTCAAATTTTTAAAAAAATCTTTTTTAAAAACCTACAAAGATTTTTCTCGCTGCAATAAAAGAAAGAAGAAAGAAGTTTGAAATAAACATAAACAAGATTTCATTACCAAGCTGTCACTTTTGCCAACAGAAAACCATTCGTCCATTCTCATGAAGTATCGGATTTTTTCTAAAATAGATCATGAATAATGCAGTAGCTTCTAGTGGTTGCTATCAAAGCAAAATTAAAAACTTCAATAAATTACATGTGATACACTTGCAGTTTGTTGTCGAACAAAACCTGAATAAACAACTCAATGTTGTTGATTTCTACCACACACGAAGTTTGAGTTTACTATTCAACCAAGGCAAAAGTCATCTAAACTGATGAAGAAATTAAACTACTCATCCATGTGATGTCTATTAAAATCCTATTTTATCATTTATAACAAAACTAGGCGATGCATGATATTTGTTTTACAGAATGGTTAGTTTTAAATGAAAGTTTAGCAAAATATTAAGTTCAAGGTCAGTTTAAGGTGGAGAACACAGAACCTTAATAAGTTCAGAACAATTTTCTGTGAACAAACAATCTCACTGTTGAGAAATGCCTTTGTTACTTTTTAGCACACAAATAACTTAAGGACACAAAATCCTCCATCAATGAGAGAGAAATCACCAATCCGTATGTATGCACAATAGTTGTTGATTCCAGGTGGTTTTCAATGCAGACACATTGGCTAGACTACATGACGCACCTGCACTACACCCAAATTGAATGAAATTTGTACAAAGTGTTTTAACTTAACAAGTGGTCAGCCCTTTTCATAGATGAGATAACATTTAAATTCGTGTTTTGACAGCTTGTGAATTGCCAGTATAATTATTTTTTCAGCTAGAATATATAAAAACAGAGAAGCAGGGTACAAAAGAACTTGATTCAACAAAGGATCACTCCGTGGTACTGCTCTAACTTGTTTAATAATTCACAAATTAATATCGACATTGGGCAAGAAAACTGAAGTAAAATTATGCAAAGCTGAGCTGAAATAGTTTCCAAATATTAAATTATTAGCTCCAGAATGTAAGATATAAAGTTTAAATTCTGTTTGCAGCACTAGTAACTACTTTATCACGTTGACATTGCTTGTCAAAAGACCTATTTCAATAATTAGAGTAAATGTATGAGGAGTGCTATTTGCATGCCTGGAAAACCCCAGGTGAGTGATTTTCACCTGACATTTACAAAAATGAGGCCCTGGTAACCTGTAGGTTGCTGGCTGGAAATGAATGAACAACTATAAATTTTATTATTGAATATATTTTAGATTATAGTTAAATCTTGTTTTTAAGTTTTACTATGGACTCGTGCTACTACAATCCTCTCCTCATTTACTGATACTCTCCAGAAGCCAATGTTGTCTGAACGTTCCTCTGTTCCACTCACATTATAAAAGACTCCAATATGGGTTCGTGGCTGAAGCAAACATCTTTCTCGTTTATGTTCTTGTGATAAGTGTGTTCACTACTAGCTAGGTTGTGTGGTTCCCACTGCCAAAAGAGTAGCTCTACAATTGCCATGAAGTGCTCCTCCTGAGCCTCACCATACCAGCTGGTACTCCAAGTGAATTTCTTCCAGTAACTCTGACAAGCCTTCCTGACTTAAACTACAGGGCCCAAGCGCAAACAGAGCCCACTTCTTCTTAATCAGTTACTGTCAACCATTCCTGTGATATGCATTCATAATAGTGCTGGCACCTTTTGTTTGCATGTGTATAGAAGTACACTCAAAGGGGTCTTTGACAACAATTGTAATACAATAGTATTCCTCAGTGAGGTACATGTAAGAGAAAGTCATCTAGTAGTAGAGAGGATTTTAAATCCTACGGCCACAAAATGTCAAATAAAACGTCCCTTAATTATTGTAGAAACTTATGAACCAATATCATTCACGTCACAGAGCAATTTGCATTCACTTTTTCATAGATACTCTGACTCCAGACTTGGTGAAGGTGCCATGAGCCCGACTCGTGACAGTGTCATCCTTACTTTTGCACTCTCTTGCGATATAGCCAGGCTTATTACAGTTGAAACACAAACGTGTCATTGGAATCTCTTCATCCAACACCAGGTATCTGCAAAAAGTATTTCAACAGACACAGAAACTGCACTGGAAAACTGGATAAGTGCCTTGAACTATAAATGAATTGCTATCGTTCTTAGACTTTGCAACATTTTATTACCAATTGGTAAATTGATGTCAACATAAGATCAAACAAAGTGGAATGCAAGTTAAATGGCAGTTGACAAGCTTAAATACCATCTAACAACAGCTCCATTTTGGGGAAATGTTGACTACATCATGCCACTCATCCTAGAAACTGATGCAAGTCACCAGAAACTTGGAGCTGCATTGTCTCAGAAAGTAGACTAGAACAAGAGAGTCATTACATCTGCCACTAGGCATCTTTCTCTCAACAGCACAACTTGCAATTGTCCAATTACTGTTCAAGACAGTTTGAGTTCCTCGCATGGAAATGGTTGGTCACTAAAAAGTTCCATAGATACCTACTGGGATTTAAGTTTGAGGTACTAACACCTCCTAGGTCACCTGTAGACAACCAATTTGGGAGCGGTTAAAGAGTGGTAGGCATCACAGATAGCACTGTTTGACTTCAGAATTCATTATCGCCAGGGAAATCAAACATTTGTTAATGCTAACAATTCAAATTCGGACCTTCCTGTGACAAGTGACAAAGATCACAGTAATAGCTCTTCCATCTGAGTTAAGAAGTACATAAAGGCATAAAGCAGGCCAGTAAAGATGGTACACCATTTGACCTTAATTGCAACAACAACCCTGTTAATTACTGAGCCACAAGTTAGTCACTGAAATACTGCCAACGTATTCAAAGCAAGACTTGTCAGCAATGCAGCATACAGACCCCACCATCAAGCAGTGCCTTCAGTACTGCGACTTGCAACAACAATTGAGCCAACTAGTCCACAAGGGAGAGAACAAAACAACAGTCAGTCTCATAAAACAGTGGTACAGCATTTACCAGGAGGATGGACTGTTGTACTGCTTGTTTTCCCAGAGCACCTCCAAGGGGATCTTATCAGGAGATGGGCCACAACAGAGTTGACAGAACCCTACAACTAGCAAGAAAATGCTGTTACTGGCTTAGCATGCACAAGGGCATTACATCCTACTGTATGTGAAGCAATCCTCGCTAAGTCACCTCATTCAAACGTTAATATCTCAAGTGGAAAGCTGCTGGCTATGACGTGACCATTGGAGTAACTTGCTATGGATTTCACCATGATTGACTTCTGGACTTCTTCATGGATTGATTATTGTGGACAAATTTTAGAGAACTAGCTGCAAGCGACCAGAAATATGGATACTTTAATTTGCTCGAAAGCTTCAATTTTTGTTTAAGATTGTAATTCTTACTAATGAAACTGTAACTTGTCACAATGCGAAACAGTGCTTTCTTCTTGGAGTAAGAAAGCACAGGAAACCTATGATCCACAGAATGTCAACCACAGAACTTCTTACTCTTTCTGGTTGGTAGTGTGCGCATGATGACAGATCATCACATGTTCATGCACTCATTGGTGTGATTACTCTTTCACAACGTGACAAGTCTAAAATGGTCTATCTTATTTGTAGATTTAATGGCATTGAAAAATCTTTGGAAAACTAACTATGAAGGGAATGGAATATGGTTACTTTACAAGTAACATTTCATGTATGTAATGTAAAGAATGTAGTTATTATTATTATTATTATTTTTAGGTAAATTTATAAAATGTAAATGTAATATTATACGTACAAAATAAAAATAAATAAAAATAAATCTATATATATTCAGTAATTAATACATGAAGTAAGTTTAAGGTATCTTTCAACAAAAAACTTATAACAAAAGGGAATTATGATTGTGTAATTCATGAATATAAACGTGTAACAGTAAGTTGTAATTTTTACAAGGCAGGAGCCATAAAAGTCTGGATTGGTTGAAAGATTAAAACCTTGTCAATTTTAATGTAGTAAAACCAAATCATTTTTTTGCTGTTGAACCTATTTTAATAAACAGATATCTTGATTAATAATAAAGTCTTGTTTGAGCGAGGTGTCATAAATCAAACTTTGTATAAATGCTCACTAACTGTATTTTTCAATTATTTTGAGTGGGAAATTGCCGCAACAATTTAAGTTCTGTTTGGACTACTTGAAGAACAGATCACCAATTATCAACGTTTACAAAATGGACACTGCAATACCAACACAATAACCGTTTAAGCCAACCCATTAAGAGTTGTTATTGACTGGTGACTTGGTACTTGGTATATGTAATAGACTTGAGACTTACCTCAGTTGTTGCATGTATTAACTTCTTGTTTTGGCACTACATGTTTTTGAACTTTTAGAAAGACAGTGCATAGGATTACGAGCTTAACATTTTGTAGACTAAGTCACAGTACTTCTAAGATTTATTTTACATAATTTTCTGGAATATTTTTGAAATTGCTGTGAGTTTTATAAAAATTTCAATCAACCCAGCTGTCAGACTGAGATAAATTTGTTTTTTACCCTTGGGATAACTAACCTCTGTCTCACCTGCATCTCAGTTAGCAACAGCATTTTATCCTTGGGTTAAGTGTCCCAGGGGTTATAGTTTACTCTGGTTAACCGCTATCTTAGAAATAAAGTTACCTCTGAACAACTAAGTCCAAAAGTAAAAACTTACAGTTCCAAGAGTTCCCCATTTTGAGATACATCTGGCATCTCATCAAGTTCATTCTTGGCAAGGTTTCTGAAAAAGTCAAGTAAATTATAATATTAAATCATAATTAACAATACACACGTGTGTATGTGTTAATTAAGGCAAGTATTCTAAAAGCTACTATTTTACATTTCAGTAAATATATACTGAAGAGATGACCTCAAAAGTGCCATCACAAAACTGACAGCTACTGTATGACTAAAGTGTAGCAGAATCACATGCAGAATCACACATGACAACAATCATAATTTGCCAGTGGCATGATTTTTACCCTGCAAGTGCTCAGAGATCTCTTACAGTATATATCCCAATGAAAAATGAGAAGAGAATCGAACAGCTGTTTGCAGAGATCTCTCTTTCAACTCATTTTTCGTGGGGATGAGAGATCTCTGCTCACAGGGTTCATGATTTTTGGTATACACAAAACTTAATCGACTTACTAACTTGCAGTTCACACAGAGGACTCTACACACATGTAGTTCATGAAAAACCAAATAGTTTGTAATTAATGTATGAGAGGGAGGAGAGTTAGAATGGGGACTAAATACAGCACTGATAAGTTAATAATATCACCTCAAGGGATCTATTGAAAGAATTATTAAATTTTGGCCCACATACTTACAACTTCTTAAGTCCAGTTAAGTTGAAGAAGGCTTTTTCTTCAATATCTTTCAAGCCACTCTTGTATATTTTTCTAGGCAATGAAAGTGAACAAACAAATAAAATGTGCCACATACAATGTAAGTTGCTCGACAATGTATCAACCCATATATCATTTGTCATACAGTAGGCCCTTTCCATTACATATACACTCAATTCGTAATTAAATTTAAGCTCAGATCTGAATCTCATACTGCTGCTGTAGGTTTACAACTGAGACTCAACATGAAGTTATTGTTTGTAGCAACTGGTCCCAGTTGTTCAAAGAGTGGATAGCACTATCCTGGGGATAAATCCTTAACTAGCAAATAAGGTGTTAACTATTTAGCTTATTTTATCTGCTGGATAAGGATTTATCAGCTGGATAGTGCTAGACTGGGATGGCATTTGGGCCTCTCTAGCCGAAAGGCTACAGAAACTTCAAAATCGTGCTGCACGAGTCATCACAGGCACCACATATTTGAAAAGATCAAAAGATATTCGAAGAGAATTAGGGTGGCAAACTTTGCACGAAAGAAGAAATAAATTGAAAGCAGTAATGATCTGTTTAAAATGCTAAATGGCATGGCACCCAAGTACATGGAAGACATGTTCAGCCAAAATACAGCAAAATTAGCATAT
>JANVCK010180299.1:0-10811 GCA_026546655.1 Epizoanthus illoricatus
CATAGACACACACAGATACACTGACACGCAGATGAGCCAAGATAGCTGGTACATGTATGTGTTGAACGTACTCCTAGTGACAGTTGCTTCTTCTCAAACAGATGTAGTACACACAATCTCACATCTACACACAAGCATACACACAGACACACAGACACACACAAACAAATTGGTCAAGATGGTATGTGTTTGACCTGCTCCTATTAACAGTTGATTCTTCTCACCAGAGTTTCCAGAGGAGATGCATGTTGCACATACCATACATGGTAGTGCAAATGATTGACAGATGCCAGGGCACACAAGCTGTTGAAACCTATACGGAACCCCCTACACAGGTAAAATACCATGTGTCAATAAACATCACATCCAGTACACCATTTCAAAAATGCCAGAGCACTATTCAAGTATTCAAATCTCAAATTGATCAGTGAATCTAGCAGGAATTTGTAGGCCTCACCATACATTCTCTATGAAAAATCTCAGTACTTCAGACATTTGTCACTGCCTCAGTTTTTAAGACATTCTGGTATTACACTGGTCAACTAAAGTTGACTTACATGTACTGTTAATAACTTCCATTGTTGGCATTGATAAGTGATAACACTATTGAAAGCAGCCAATTAGACATACAATAGTTTGAGAGCTTTAAAATCATGCAGGGTGTGCAAAAGGTTTCACAGACTTTACCTGTGTGAAGATAATAATGCTACTTCCATTCCTAATTCCAAAGCTTCTTCTGTTAGTACCTGAAATGTAAATAAACACAGCTTCTTTCTTGCAAACTCCAAAAGCAATGGGTACATTTGTTTGGGTTAAACCAGGGCTTGAAATAGAAAAAAACAGCCTGCCATTTTATTATAATTTTAGAAGACAGAACCTGTAAAATATGAATTGCAATTTAAGTTTTTCAATTCTCAAAATTTGGCCAGCATTTGACCATTGGCAGGGTTCTATGTAGTGTATTTTGAGCGCTGTTGTTCTGGAAAATTCTTCTTATTCCATGGTTGTAGATTACAATACAAGTACACAGAATGCATTCTGACATCAACTGGTATTCCATAATAAGAACAGCTGAGTCCAAATAGCTGTATGTTTCGTCTACCTGTTTTCTTATTCTAAAATCAATGAATCAAATGTGCCTAACTGCCAAAGATGGCAGCTAGGTTTACATGTACCTTTCACTGGTGGAGACAACAACTTTGACACATGATATGTTCATCATTGGCAAAAGAGTACAACATACATATACATAGCACTTAAACAAAGGTTACTAACAGCAGGTGGTGAGTACTCTAGGAAGGGGGACTGAGTTCACTCAAATGTGTGCATGCTCTGTGAATATAACCTGGCAAAGCTAAGCATATATGTGGTACATTATACATGTACAATTATTTTATATATTTAAAAGCTCTTTTAAAAAACTTTTAAAATCCTTTTTGAACCCTCAGACCGCCAAGTAACATACATGTATTAGCCGGGGGGGTTCACTCAGTTTTAAAATAGCTTTAAAATAGTGTTGGATTTGGTAAGGCATGTTTTCATACTACTAGCTCTACTTTACACTGCTTCAAGTTTCACATTTGTTGCAATTCAAAAATGAAAAATTTCAATACTAATGGCACCATTGAAAAGGTAAAAAAAATTTGTTGCCAAAGTGCATGGGGCTGTCAACACATGCAGAAATTTGCCAAAGCCAATTCTTTTATTGCATTTATTTAATTTTTCAAGTTCACTGCTTGAATTAAAAAAAATTATTGCATTTTAAATATTGTTTATGTTGGGTTATATTACATTGTATCTCCCAACTGAAGCTGTTCCTGAAAGTATCAACTGTACAACTCAGTCTTACAAGAGTACATGTAACGACACTCAAGATTCAAAGTTAAAGCATTCATTTTACATACAGGTTTCTTCCCCTAATCTCAGTATATAAATTCTAAGAACTTTTCATGGACTTTTCGTGGTATCATTAAGCCATTCTTAAGGACCCATGGCATCCAATTCTGGCTCACCAAATTTATTCCCAAAAAGTTGCATTTATTAAGGAATAAATGCCAGTTTCTTTGACAGACATCAGAAAAATAAAATTTTTAAAAGGACTTTCATGAACTTTGGAAGGTTTTTAGGATATTCATGGACTTTTGAGTACATGTACTTAATTTTCAGAAATGAACTGAAAATTTAAAGACTTTCATGGTTTTTGAGGACCTGTGCGAACCCTGTGCATATTAATTATCAAGATCATGCTTCCCACCTGATACAGACCTGTGGCAGGCTGGAGTTGACACTTGGAACAACCAGTGAGTTACCATACTCTAGAGGACTAACATTGATTATCACTACATGATTGTCTGAACTAGGTCGGTGCTGACAACACAACTCAAACAGGACCTACATGTACATGTAAATAAGAACAGAATAATATTTATTTATAACATTTTATTTTATTAATAAATTTTAACATTACCGTATGATATTAACTCTAGATCAACAGATGTCATAATACACATGTTAGTCCTACAAGATGATCTCATTCTCTCAGTGACACATTGGGTTAAAAGGTTGTTGTCAGCCTCCTCAGCTGCCAACTCACTGATTACTTTTGGCATTTCCAATAAGGAGTACTGTACATATGATGAAAGATGAAGAGTGATGGTGAATGATAGCAAACTTGCGAGTGCTTATAATATGAGAAAATGTCAGGAAATTGCCAGAAACTCCTGGAAATTACCTCTGAGTTGCAATGGCGTGCAAAGGAGGGAGCTAGGCTGTCACATTAAACCGATATTTTTCTGTTGGTGTCACTCAGTTGACCTATGGCCACAGGAATAGACCTGAACATCATTTGATGAAGGTACACAGAAACTTCACATTTGAAAGCAAATGGAAGAAAGGAAACAAATTTATCTGACTGCATGGGTGAGAAAACTGGGAGGGAGACTGGGGAAATGGTTATAATAATATATATACAATCATGTACAACCCTCTTTTGCTCTGACGAAGGGCTAGTGCTCGAAACGTCAGCTGAGATCTTTCACCCTCACGGCAAAAAACATAACATATCAACTTTTAGTTGATTAATTCTATCCTATGACAAGGTTCTATTTAGCGCTATTAAATTATTGCCCGATGACAATTTCTTCTGTAGTGCCTCTGAAAATTGCCTGAGAATTGTATCTCGAATCAGGCCTCCGTGGATGTCAGTTTGCTTCCAACTTTAGTCGCCGATAAGGTAGGCATTTTGAATATTTTCACAAACGAACGCCCCTTTCATCACTTGCACAAGATGTTTTTTCAGCACTAAAAAATCACCTACAGGAAATCTATTTTTAAACATGCGGCGAGTGGACCGCTTTTGCAGAGACAGCTTCTCAACACCCAGGCAAATGACGTCATCGGGGTGAAAATAACGTGACAAAGATTGTTTTTCAGCAAGAAAAGCCTGCAGAGCGCTAAATGTCAATGCCAGTAGTGGCAATCTCATTTCAACATCTATCTGCCTGCCAAAATATTTTTTCGAAGGAGCTATTCGGCAACGCAAAAGTTATAAGCGATTGCAAAGTGTCTGTGCAGTTTTCCATACGAGGTATCACTGAGTCTGAGATATGTGAACTGATAACCAGTTGTTGAACCAATGGAAGAGCTAGAAATTCAATAAATGGTGTTTTATATTTAAGAAATAAAAAACATTTCCATGTTTTCCATCGAGTTATGGTACACGAGTGCAAGTTTGGAAGAAGTAACAAGAAATAGCTATGGTAGCACGCTGAACCAAAGGCAAGTATTTCCACAGTTATTTTGCACTCTCCCAAACTTGCACAAACGTGTTACCATAACACAATGAAAAACACAGAAAATGTTTTTTTTATTTCTTTTATTAAAGAAACGCAGCCATTACATTTCCAAAACAATGAATGTTTTCTATCGACTGGTATGGTTAGCGGCTTTCAACCTCAGAGAGCGCGTTATATCTAATTTATTTTATGAGAAATTGCTTGGATACTGAATCGAGCTCCCGTGATAGGATTTTGGAATTTCAGGATGACAACCTCGTTACCGTGCCCTCGTAAGTCCCTGGGAACGAGGTTGTTAATGCGCGGGCATGATCACGAGAGCATATCTAACGCGTTAACAGGAAAGGGGTCTTGTCAATTTCAGACCGTTGGACCTCTTTCTTGTTAATGTGCTACATCTTGTGTTCTTAGGGGGTGGCTTACACCAGCTTTGCACGGTCGGGTATCCGGCAGTATTGAAGATATTGAAAAACGGCAAAAAAATGACTGATGCAGAATTTATCGGGCTGTATTTGTGCCAAATTCTAGTAGATTTGGTCAACACAGGACGACGCTAGTGTCATTTGAAGTCACTGTACTCGAAACTGAAATAAAAATTTCTTGTTTTCTAAGGGGGGTGGCTAACACCAGCTTTGCGCGGTCGGATATCCGGCAATATTAAAGATATTGAGAAACGGTAAAAAAATGCCCGACGCAGAATTTATCGGGCTGTCTTTGTGCCAAATTCTAGCTGATTTGGTCAAAACGCTAGCGTCATTTGAAGTCACTGTACTAGAAATTGATATAAACAACAATTCTTGTGTTCTTAGTGAATTGTAGCTGTTTTAATCTATAGTTGCTGTGAATGCGCTTTTTATATTCTATAGCTGAAGGAACGTATTGAAAACATGGTGTCAGAAGTTGAACACTGTGCGAAACGTGAAAACATCATATGTGCTTCACATGCAACGCAACAACCATACGAGGAAATAAATTTTCACAATTGAAGCCACCACGAGGAGATGGAAATTCGCTCTACATGGCTATGAGCAACAACGATGGAAAGACGAAGATGAAAGAAACCTTTTCAGTATTTGATAAAAGGCCATCAAAGCGGGGAAATCTACTTGACACTGGAATTTGAGTGTGAACCCGCGAACCCAACTGTAGCTCATGGCACTATTTGATGATTATTGTAACCCAGAAAACATATGAAACATGACAGTGGAGAGCGAGATATTTTGCAATGAGAGTACACGAAGAGAGCAAGCCGTTGGAACAGTTCGTTACAGTCCTGAAGATACTACAAAAGTAGTTGAGCAGCGACAACATGTAAGTCTGCTTTGCCATGACAAGCTTCAAGACTCTCTTGTGCGTGACAACATCATTTATGGAATTCGAGGCTCCAAGTTGATATTGTATTTTGTGCCAGATCTCGAGTGCCTCCAGCTCTACTACTGATACTTTTAGCTGTCTGTTGCTCTGATTTTTCTGCTATTTATCATATCACAACTAAAATTAGGTATTTTACAAATTACACAAATTTTTAGTTCATAAACTTCTATTTTATATGACCGGATGTGAATGTTTAGTATTGGACAGGTGTCATCCAGCACTATACATGTTTATAAAATAAACTAGATATAACGCGCGCTCTGATTGGTTGATAGCCGTTTACCATAACTCGATGGAAAAGTTTGGGAGAAAGCGAAATAGCTGCTACCGCAACTATTTCTTGTTCTCCCAAACTTGCACTCGTGTTACCATAACTCGATGGAGAACACGGAAGTGTTTTCTATTTCTTAAACAAACTAGATACAAGACTGAACTAATGACAAAGTTTGATTAACTACTCAATACTCGATTCCTGAGTTCTTTCTTAATTTATTTCAGTATTATTACAAATTTCGCCGATGGTAGCTCTTACCGGCCGATCATAAATGGAAAGCTGTGTAGCAAAACATATTTGGAAGGGATTCTTATCTTTTACAGTTGACCATGAAAGATATTGCAATAAACTTTCTTTAAAATGTACCATAAACATTGTCTCATGTCGTTCAACTCTGGAAACGTGAACTGGTGGAATTGAAATCAGTGCAATTTATACAGCATGCGCACTTGTCGTAACTTGTACTGTCACGGCGCTTCTATCCTGAATTCATGCAGTGGAAAATTGCTGATGAATCATAAAGCGATTAAAGTACTTGCAGCTTATTGTTGTGTGCAGTGATACATGCCGTCGGCTTCAAAACTGTCCTTAACATTTCTCAGTGGCCCTTGAAACTTCGTTCCACGGGCAATTGTTCATGTTTCGGACAAATGTTTCGCCTCGGGCATGTATCACTGCATACAACAGCCGCTACAAGTACTTTATTCCTTAAATAATACGCGTTCAATGTGTAGCAGGCAGCCTCTTGTAGCTGCACGAGAGTGGAGGCCTTTTTTATGTATCAGGGCACCCAAGTAGCATATCTTCCCGAAGTGTACAACGCGCGAGTGACATCCTTCCGTCGTCGATATTGTACAGAAATGCCGTAAAATCCCACATTAAAGCCCATCTCCTATGTAAGCCCATCTACCTGCTATCAAAAATAATATTCCGGTTATAAGCCCCCTGGAAATAAGTCCCCCCCCCCATAAATTATCCGTTTATTATGTATTTTAACAGTGCTATATGTCATGGTATGTTAGTTTTACTTTATTTCTCAGATAGTATCTGCTCTTTCCGAAACGTTTTTTATCAGAATACTGCTTATAAGCCCACCAAAAAACCCCTTACGAACTTATTTAAGCCCAGGGCTTTCATGTGGGATTTTACGGTATCAAAATATTTCCAAGTTTGAAGCTCGTTTTTATTGTACTAAATTGGAACAACACTTCCGCAAACTCAGTGATCTTGCATTTGGGATTAATGTTTCTATATCGATCTGAAATTAAAGGCGAACTTAAGTTTGTAGCTTGATATGACACGCATAACCAACCGAATGGACAAATATTGATATTCTATTTAATTTAATATTCTGTTCTGTTATCAACTCAATACTTTGGTCTACTTTGATCTGGGGATTATATGAATGCTGTTTTGGTTTCTAACCGTCATAACCGGAACTATAGTTGTCTCTATTCACGTCCTGTGTGTTTCTAATACCATGTATAGAAATGGGAATACCTTAATAAAGTTGTTGTTGTTGTTGTTGTATTTTAAAATATATCTACAAATATCCGCTTGTTTTCATTCAGTTGGATTCTGGCCAGAAAGTATTGTCAGACATGCATTGAGAACTAAAACTGCTTCCTAATACGGCTCTATTCGGTATCTTCAGTGTGCACCCAAATTCATTCACTGTTGCGATCTCTAGCAACACAGGCCGAAACACAACCTGCAATCAGTTCCTGTTTCGATCTATAGAGCATAAGGCGTACGCGTGGTCGTATAATGTAACAAAATTGTATTGAATTTGATCAGAAAAAAAGAGTTTTTGCTTTTCAAGCAACGATCGAAGTACTTGTTGTTTAGCTCACGTGATCACCTTTCGTCGAAGTCTTGCTCCAGTATAGTAGTCTATACCGAGTGGGCCAAGAGCCAAGATATTTTGAAAAGCCCTTTCGATAGTGTATGCAAATGTCTCATGTTTACGTCAGATCTTCGGGTTGTCACGTCCGCGACTGAAACTGAAATCATATATAACAACACGATGTCAAACTGAAATGATCCAAGCTCTGCATGAACTTCGGTCTGACGGATAAACAGTGACAGTGTTTATGAAGAAGTGAAGAAACAGTTGTCTGAAGACACTAGATTCTAAACAGGTGAGCAATGATTTCCCATTTATAGTTTATATAAAAAGCTGACAGGATTCTTCATCAAACAAAACGGATTGTGTCTCACCCGATAATGCTAGGAAGTTGAACTACTAGTAACCACTCAGTTGCGTATTCTAGTGCGAGGTAACAACAGTATTAGTGATCAGAGCTCGAGATAAACCTACTCGCTGTTCGCCCAAATGTTTATTTTAATATTCACATTCTGTAGGGCTTTTTTCTTTATCACTGCGCTTGAAATACGAATACACTTTACTTAGACGAATTTGAACAAGGATTCAATGTTGCTTTCCCGATCCAGACGATATATTGTTTATATTGGACTGAACTTGTCTTCACACTGTGTGTTCGTGTTTAATAGTTCTACTTGCTTTTCGTTGCACATGCCGTAAGAATAAAACACGTGTATTGAACAAAACAGTTTTGAAATTGAACACAGAAACCAAACTTGTATTTTGTGATTTTTATGATCGCACAGATGAACAATGAATTGTATTGCCATGCAAAACTTTCGCTTTCCGGTAATCGTGTATATTGATTTAGAAATATTAAACTATTAATTTGATTGCGAGATCCAGAGCTTCCCGACCACATATCCCTTCCTTACAGCTTTGTTTGAAACACAGTTACCAGATTTGATCACAAACTTACGACAATGTGCTCACTTAATAAATTCTCACCACTGTGTGAAAGGGAAAAAACGGAGAGGAAGATGACTTCTCGGGGGGAATCCCTGTTTATGGAATTTCACAGGATGTTATAAGATTCTTGGGATCAGTTCAGCGAATGCTAAGAATGCAGTTTATCTCTGTATGTCAATATGACAGAACCATCCACTGTGGAAACGGAGAAACCTTTTAGTCTGTGTCTCAAACAAGGTTTTTATTAACCCTTTCACTCCTACCAAGTTGATTCACATCTATCTTCTCCTTACATTATCAATATAAAATAAGTTCATTGGTTGTGAGAATAAACAAATTGATCAGCTACTCCAAATTCTTTAACATGAGATGCAAAATTCTCCCAAATTGTTTATAGAAAATGTATGGAGACAGGAAATGTGAATTTAGCAGTACATCATTTGGCACTTTTGGGAGTGAAAGGGTTAAGGTTCCATATTGGTGATACAAGGCTGAGGCCAGGCCGAGATGGCTAGGGATGAATTTATAACCACCGTTTCACCGCCCCACTCCCAGACATGCCAGAAGACCCTATTAACTCGAAGCCCGCTGATTGGTCGATAGCTTTAGAACAGCCCCTGAAGCCCCCTCCTATGATAACAGTGGCACCTTAACGTGTCTCGTTGTTCCCCTGGTTTTTCCCCTCGTTCTTTAATTTTCTTTTCTTGTAAAAAGCAAAAAGAAAAAAAGAATAAGAAAGAAACAACAAAACAAACAACGAGAGGCATCAACAGACCCTAAAGATATAGACCTATGACTTGTGTTGTATTATGATACTATGATATATTGTGATGAAATATCTCTTTTATGTATATACAATTAATTACTTCCTATCTTTAACTAGAAAGTATAAACAAAAATTCTTCACTAAATCCAAGTTGAGTATCCTGCAAATAGAGTGTCGAAAGCAAACCGGAAACGACACACAAAAAGAGTCGAATATGTTCAGCACTCTCAGATTAGCGATGTTTGTTGTGTCGTCGTCCATTGTTATTAATGTGCCAACCAGAGATCTATCGGTTCTTGAAACAAAAGGTCTTTTCAAGTCGTAGTTGGCCCATTTGCATTTCAATGGAAATGTTTATAAACAAGAAACATCGCTATTAGCACGGACTGATGTCGAAATTAATTCATGATAAAAATATATCACTCACAACAGTACCGCTAAAGCATTACATCTTGACCCAACAATCATGTGACAGGGAAGAGCCAGATCAGTTTGAAGCGGATAAAACGTTTAACAGGGGCTACAACACCACATAACTAAGATGATTACTGGATCTGATCAACTAGAAGTTGATATGGTACGTTTTTTGCCGCGAGGGTGAATCTTTCATCTTCCTCTTCTCTGTAACAAAGTGCCAAACTAGCCCAAAACATCGGATAAAAACCTTCACTCCCAGGGCGAGAAACATTCCGTAAGAACTTTTAGTTGATAAATCTCAGTATTTGGCCAACTCGCCGACGTACAAAATTCTAGTTTCCTAAAAAATCTAGTCTTCCAGAGTTTACTGTATTGAATTTTTGATAATTGTTGATTTTTTTCCAGTAATAATACACAGTTATACAGTGCATAGTTCCCTCAGCTGTCTATGGCCCATCCACTGACATTAGTTCTAATCAAGGGCCGAGCCAAACTGACAAACGGCAACCAAACGGTCGAGGTTACGGCTGATGGCGAATGGCCTCTATATGCTGAGCTATTCACTGACATGCAGTTGTTTGGAGTCGATGCTTTCTACATCTACGTGGATGAAATCGAGAATGCCACACTCAAAATAGGCGTTTTCTCTCCACGTAACAGGTCAGGCATTCAAACTCTTTCGGAAGCTCACGTTCGTATTGACCTGCGGCGTGGAACAAAGAGATCTGGGCGTGTCCACAAGAAAGTTTCGGGATACCAGTATGACGGACTTTCATTAATGCAAATGCGTTTGTGTGTGGATGCTTCCAAGAACCCTTCATACCCCTGTCAATAAGAACGTGGGCTCTTTGAACGAGACTGATTAGGTAGACAGAGTTGAATTATGCGAGGTGCAAATGTAAATAGCAGAATATGATTCACTGTTCAAAAGACGTAGAATTGTTCTGCTAAAACTGACTATGTAGACTTGTTCTTAGAATTGTAGTCGAAAGATCGAGGTCGAAAAAAGTGCAAAATTCCGTACATTTCGTATTCCGCACAGAAAAGTGTGCCCGCGATCTTGGATGTATTGCGATATACTGATAGGAAAGCCTGAATACTCTGACTCCATGCACTTTTCTGCTCGGTCTGCCTGACTGCCTGTCTGTCTGTCTGTGCGTCTGTCTGGCTGTCTGTCTGTCTTTCTTCGTTTCTTCATTTGTTCCTCCTTTACTTCCTGTTTGTCTGTCTTTTAGTTTTTCTATAGTTTGTTTAGCTAGTTGTCTGTCTGTCTGTCTGTCTGACTTGCTGTATGTATGTACGTATGTATGTATGAATGTATGTATGTATGTATGTATGTATGTATGTATGTATGTATGTATGTATGAATGTATGTATGTATGTATGTATGTA
>JANVCK010180410.1:0-10810 GCA_026546655.1 Epizoanthus illoricatus
AAACGAAACACCTTGGTACATCGTGGCCAATTTCGTCGGATTTTTAATTTCGACAGTTTCAAAAATAGTGATGTTAAAGACGAGTCGTGTAAATTTGAATTGCAATCCAATTTTAATTATTCTAAGGGCGCAGGTCATAACTCGTGCCCTCCCTAGAGACCCCGCATGTTTCACCAGCCACAGCTCTCAGCGTATGGTACCTCCCCACCTTCGTAAATAAAAGATGATGCTCTTTTGAATTTTCCAGTTGGGACCAGGGCCAATGCAAGTGTCGATGTCACAAGTCACCTGAACCCTGTGGTGCCAAACAGGTGACTGGATTATTTTCTTCCTTTGTTCTACCTTTCTCCAGAGTTGCTCTATCTGATCTGTCTCTTTTCTCTTCCCGTTTCTTTTCCTACCTTTTCTCCTGTTCTATTCTACTCCAAACTATGCTCTGTGCTTCTCCCTTGCCTGCTGTTTTATTCAGCGTCTGTCGGTTTCCGTGCTGATTTCTCCGTTTACGTTCTGTTTTGTTCCGTTCCGTTCTTTTGTTTTGTTTTATTCTTTTCCGCATCTCTGTTTCTTTTCCCTTTATTTTAAAGTTCCGTTCAAAATGGTATATTAGAATCGAATAACTTTTCCTTTTACCTTCAATCAATCTGACCAGGTGTGGAGCCCCGAACTCTGCCGCTGTATGTGTGCAGAACGAGTCGTCAAACGTTGTGCTCGCAAAAAGAAGATACTCGACCACAAGACTTGCGAATGCGTAACGTCTGGAGCTGTGAGGCAAGGGCAGAAAGGTACGAGCGGTTTGTGTCGTTTCATGTTTGTTTCAACCTTCTAAACCGGGAGTAATAAAAAAGCTTGAATTTACTTTTAAACATTAACCCTACCTATACCGGGGGGCGAATCGGCCCCCAAGGATATTTCCTATTGTTATTCCAAAAAGAAAAGAGCTATCAAAGCAAAACTTGCTGAGTTTTCCTAAAATTTATCGACGGAAAATATGGTGTGACAATTATAGTTCAGTGGTCTTCCCCGTTGTCATAGCAACAGCATTTTTCATTGGCACTTTTTGCAAGAAACATAACTTTTTTAAAATATCGATTTTATTCTCGTTTTTTGATGGAAATCATAGATCTAACAAAGTTAAGCTAGTTTTGGTAATTTTTGGTTAATAAAAAATTAATTACGTTAATTTTCTGACGTCATTGAAAATTCATGATGGTCGCCAGGGAATACATGATTGCGGACTTGTGACGTCACATGACGTCATCAGCAACATGACTAATTATTAAAACTTACATTGCGGACTAATTAATAAGACTGCCAAGTATGGTTGCTGTATCTTTTATAAATAAGAAAATTAAAGAGGGGGGGACCTAACCACCCCCCGGTATATTTGAGGCGAAAAAAAGTCTGGTATAGGTAGGGTTAAAATGCCATTAGGCGTCGCAGAGGGAAAATTGATAATATGTCCGACTGTCCCGTTCTACGAATATCGTAGAATCCAGGTAAACACACAAACAGTTTCTTGGTTCCAGATAATTCCGTTCATTTTAGTCAAGTCGCAATGTGACTGTAAAATGGCCAACTATTGTAAACATACTTGGATACGAATATCGAATGCATCTGGTTATTATTTCAAAGTTCATGTCACTATTCCCTATGCTCGGAAACTCAGGGACATTCCGTTGGGACAGAGTAAAGGCGAAGGCCGGTAACACTTTCCCTGGCCTCTCGCCGTTCCCATGCCCGACGGATTGTCCCTGGGTATCCGAGGATGTGTGCCTCCTCTGAAGTAATGACCAGACCAATTTTTGTATACAAAGTTCTCGTCCTTGAGGGGAAGAAGGGGGGGGGGAACCTAATTTAATCTGAATTTTATGGCAAGACTCAAGTAGTACCATTATTATTTCATTATTAATATTCCAGGTACCGTCAATTCGCATATGTACATCACGCTGCTGGTGTTGGAGTCGTTTGTGATCGTCATTCTCGTTGCTGTACTGGTTCACTGGATACGCAAGAAGCGATGCCCGCAAGAACACTTATAATGTATGTGTGGCGCTTTTCTTGGAGTTCCCCGGCCGGGGGGGGGGTGTGCAGAAACTGTTCGTGGATTGTAGTGCCAAAATATATGCTAATTAACTTACGTGGTGTAAAAGGGCGATCAACTGATCAACGTTTAATTGCAACGCCTGGAGCTTACTAGTAAGAGTGAGGTCTGGGGCCAAGCAGATGTTCGGCTGCCTTTGGTAAACTTGAACCCAAACCTCTTAGCTATAGCTGGACTTTTGGCCTTTAGGCCTCATAGTAAGAGACCGCGCGCGGATAGAACAAATGCAAAGCAAGAGATAACAAACACAAGTCGGTATGTGGTTGATATAGAAACAGGTTATGAACACAAGTTTGACACAAAATGTTTCACGATAAATCGTAAAAAGCTCCTAAAATTTTAGCAATATGTCTCAAACTGCATCTCTGGGTTTTGCCCTTGCAAATTGTCAGTTTGCAAAGGAAATGCCATGGGATCAAGCTTGATTATGTCTTCTAAATGCTTAGGTTGAATACGGCTTGAGAAATATCCCCCCCCCTTCCCCTCTACCCCACAGTCCGTATATGATTTACGATTTGTAGCTCAGTGAAAGATAATATACTTTGGTTAAACGTGCTAAGAGATGACGAAAATTGACAATCTATTTATTGGGGAAAAATACGTGCTGTTTACCTTTGGCTGTTTGTTGGCACTTGGACAACGTTCTCACTCCTTGTTACTAATCCGCAGATACTAAAACTCCAAGCAATGACTCAACAGTACCCTGAACTCCATCGGCATTGCCAAGACACAAGTAGGAAACCGTAGAACTGTCGAGAGTTGAGAGAAAGGTAACTAGTACACCTTACAAGATCAGGGCAGACGTCAGCAGCGAAGATCGAGG
The DNA here is from genome assembly GCA_026546655.1 of Epizoanthus illoricatus. Classification (NCBI taxonomy): domain Eukaryota; kingdom Metazoa; phylum Cnidaria; class Anthozoa; order Zoantharia; family Epizoanthidae; genus Epizoanthus; species Epizoanthus illoricatus. The sequence goes on from JANVCK010180410.1 coordinate 2,925, forward strand.
GAATCTGCGAACACTGACGACATATAACAAATAGATAGAACATATTTTGTAACTAATCTAGTTCAAACGGTTTAAAATATTATTTATCATGTACCGTTGCTCAATCCAATGATTAGAAGTTAGCTGATAACATTTGTTGCAAGTTTCTAGAGCATGCCGTAATTTATAACCAATGCTTTGCGAGATTTTAGATCAGCGATATAGCATTTAATATATTTTATTATATTAAATCTCCGTTTAGCACTTACTTCAGGTTTTTGGTTTATAGACGTCTTGCCACATGGCGATCAGTATTATCAACAGAGGCCGCCATGTTTATTAACCTCCTCCCCCCCCAACACACACACACAAAAGTCCTCAGTAAACAGTAATAGTCATAACATGGACGGAAGCCTTGAGTGCAAGTGCAAAAACACTGAATACGGCGCAAGCTTAGGCTTGAGTGTTCCCCTCGGGACTAGTGATTAGATGTGCGTTTCAATATTTATACTATAAACTAAATATAATGTACAGTTCCTAAACGTGCAATAGAAGGAACTTCATGAAATGAATTTCTTTGTTACATAGTTTCACATAGTTAGTTTTCCATACTTATATTCGCATTTGTACTTGTACTTGTTGAATAAATGAATCTTTTCTAGGAAAAGCAGAGTTAATGCCAAACGGCAACAACATATAGTTCCCTACAGTATAAGGGGAAATAAAGGTATAGTTTATAGTTAGATTGTAGATATATCCCTAAAATTGGCTTCTTCTAAAAACAATTCAACCAAAACATGGTATGTCATGCAGCACCAGCAAGGATTTTCAAGTATTAGAGACGGTCAATGTCATGCAATGGGGGGGGGGGGGGAGGGTGGATTTGCAAAAACAATTTGCGGGTCTATTATACTTATGGGCAAAAACGGAATTTGCCCCAAAACCGTTCTTCCAATTTTCCCATCATAGTATCGATGATTTTTGCAAAAAAACCATTTGCAGCCCTACTTCTGGGCAAAAAAGAAATTGGACCCAAACTCAGTCTTTTACTCCCTCTCCCTCCCCCCTCGAATAGTTCGTCTTTTAATCAAATGCATTTTCCCAAAGTACGTTCACAAAGCTGGTATTTTCGAAAGTCATATATATACATTTTGATCTTGGTCAACGGTATCAGTGGATTTTTTGACCAAAATTAAGAACATATATGGACGAAAGATTTTGCTTGTACTTATCTGCCATTGTTATATAATATATATAGAATATAGCGATGTACACTGAGTGGTAGAACCAGGTGATTAAATAAAGAATCAGAAATGGAAGTAAGTCTCAGTAGTCAAATGTCATGCTAAGGGGAAAACGGAATGTTCGTCTCTTGACGTGGGTTAGTTGGTGTTCAGGGACGAGTATTGGTAAGAAATAAAAAGGGGGAATGTCAAGGCTGTTAATGGTACTTTAATGAATATGGTAAAAAATCGATTTATCTGGTAATAAAACTCTTAGAACAGAAAGATGGCATTAGTGAAGGGGGTGAAAGCAAAATAATTCAAAGTGACCATCCAAAACACATCATTCTACAAATTATAGCAAGATTGACCCTTAATCCCGGATATGTCAAGTCTGATGAATGACAATCCACTGTGCCATCGTACACTTTAGTGCTATACAATACAATACAATACAATACAATACAATACAATACAATACAATACAATATAATACAATACAATACAATACAATACAACACAACACAACACAACACAACACAACACAACACAACACAACACAATACTGAATACAAAACAATACATTACATTGCAATGCAATATAACACAATACAATACAATGTTTTACTTTATACCTTTTCCTCTTCACTCATTTGAACAGGTGGAATGTACATTTTGAAATGGTTCAGGGGTGGAGTGAGGGTGTACATAGTAGACGTAATGGCATCTGATCATACTACTACACAGTCAAAAGCAAACGTATTGGGGTTGGGTGGGTGGCAGTGTACATTGTAAGACAGACAGACAGACAAGTTTTATTTTAGGTACTTTTTACATAAATGTACATAAGTGTATGATCCTAAACTATTTATTATAGGACGAAAGTACTATCTGTTACAGCCACTTATTTTGTAACAAAAGTGAATGAATTTTGCTGAAATTTTGCAAAACTTTGATGAAGGCTTAACTGCTTTGTTAAATAGACAATTTCACTTATATTTGTAATGCCATTTGACCATAATTCACAGAACATAATAAAAGAAATGTACTTGAGTAGGGTGCGAATGTGTACACGTTTCAACGCAAATGTACTGGGGATGGGGTAGGGGTGTACATTGTAATGACATTTGACTACACTACACAAAATAAAGGAAACGTACTTGAGTGGGGTGGGAATGTGAACACGTTTCAACGCAAATGTACTGGGGATGGGATGGGGGTGCACATTGTAATGACATTTGACTACACTACACAAAATAAAGGAAACGTACTTGAGTGGGGTGGGAATGTGTACACGTTTCAACGCAAATGTACTGGGGATGGGGTGGGGTGCACATTGTAATGACATTTGACTACACTACTACCCAGACAAAAGCAAACGTACTGGGGTGGAGTGAGGGTTTACATTGTATTTGACCATACTACAAAGAAAACTGAAAATGAAAGTTCCATTCACTTTGCTCTCTGAAAAGTACAGTGTAAGAGTATTGGGTGATAAAACATGTTCTGGAGGTGTTATTAAACCCAAAAATCATTCACATCTAATCTCATAAATTTATAGCCGAGACTTGATCATCATTACTGAGTGTAATAACTATCTAGTTTCCAGTCATTATTTATCAGTATCTTTTCACTCCTTACATTTATTTCTCTTTTTGTACTCTCATTAATTTGTTTCCCAGATTACTAATATTTTAATAACTATATATTATTCGCAGGATGTTAGACTACATACGTTTCTACAAGCTATTTCGAGCATCCGAATACCCTCCTCATGGTAAATCATATTTTATTCGCAGGATGTTAGACTACATACGTTTCTACAAGCTATTTCGAGCATCCGAATACCCTCCTCATGGTAAATCATATTTTGTAATAATGGGTTAAAGCTAACAATAGTGATTAATAAATACAATCAATTTCAAGCAATTTGATTGGTTCAATACTCATCAGTTATGAGGTGATATTCATGAGTTTGACCTTATATGGAAAAACAGCTGTTTCCAAAACGAAATAGGTGTTTCTTAAAACAGAAGTAAAGTTTAAATTCCTCCTGTTTCACACTTAATTCCGCTTGGTTTGCACTAAATTCCGTTCGGTTTACAAACAATTAAAAAGAAAAAAGTATGTTTTGACTTGGTATTTAATAAAACAATTATTCAACTCACACTTGTTGGATATGAGATGATTACGTTTATAGCCAACTCGACGCTGCGCGCCTCTTTGCATGGCTATCTATTACGTTGCGACGACGGCTGCTGAAATTCTACTTTCTCGTTTTCGTTTTTCCTCTGTATATCATCCATTCGTTTTTATTGTTCCTTGCGTGAAGGAGGGCGAATTATAGGAAGCAGAAACCTTAGTTTTGAAGCCAAACTAATAACAGGATATTTTCTATTTCCACGTTCGCGTTGTCTACAAGACCCCAGATTTGTGCTTTTCATGCTGTAGTTCTGAAGACGACAGTGAACAGGTGGTCAGCTTGGCACATTCCAACGTGCAGTTTATTGTATTCTGTAATTAAGGCTTTTGTTCTCTGCCGTCGTCATTGTTGCCGTCCTGGCTTCGTAGGGTCCCTAATACCTCATATCCAACGCGTGTTCGTGGAATAATTGTTAATTAGCATTTCCTCAGAGATGCAGATGCGAAGAACCCTAGCCGGATTGTCTACAGAGGTTGGTCGTGATAACTGAGACTATTAAAGCTTTACTAGCTGATTTTAAAGTTTATCCACAAACTCCACTGAATGGTTTGGGACACATTGTCTGAATCCCATTCATGTTTTAGAGCATATTTATAATATAGGACTTTGAATAAGTAATACTTGCAAATTGTTTTAGAATTAGGCAGACTGAAAAGAGCGTATAAATATACCGGTTCATCATCTAATGATCTTGTTTTTAAAATGATATATAATCGTATCCGACAACATGAAGTAGCCTGTCTAATGTCACGACTATTGCAACTTCCTCCATTACTACCACTTGTACTTGTTTTTCAATTCAGTGATGGTTTAGCAAACAGATGTAGTAACAATTTTCTATATTTGGTTCAATTACTGCCGTATCTGGCTCTCCAAGTGTGTTAGATCAAAATGTCGGCAAACCCAGATATATTGTACACCCACAACCCATGCCAGTAAGCAACAACAATATCAATAAATTTGTATGCATTTTTCCCCCTTATTTCAGTTCTTTAAGTGTTCTTGGAGAGCAAAAACGGACGCTATTATGCTCAGAACAAATGGAATAAACGGTCATAAATCAGTTCAAAAGTGCAATTCATATTTTAAGTAGGGTTAGTTCCTCATCATCATTGACAAGACAAAGTATTAAAAGCGACTGTCTGCACATTCGTTACCTCTGGTATAACTCATGCTTCACAAGTTTTGTCGTAATCAAAACTAGTGAACAAGCAGAACAAATTGAATGGTTGAGCGCGCGTAGTGCTTTAGCTGTTGACATTGATTCGTGCTTCAACGCACTGATTTGCCGAGATTTGACCAAAATATCAGGTACAGGAAGAAGTTATTACGGTTTGTCTTGCACATGACTGTTGGCTGACAAGAAAGTAGGTACGTCTCTCAGGTACCTGTAGTCGCACATGCAGACACTCATAAACGGAAGCAGAAACAAAAGACTCGTGTGTAACACTATGCTTATTAAGTTATTGTTTTATGGTTGTATGGTTTGCAGCCCAAATTAGGGAATCTTGCCTTACTCAGCCAGGCACTTATATGAAAATAACACATAAAATGAAACACTGTTGAAAGACTAATGTACTTCACGATTACGCGATTATGTGCACCGGTACTGTATAACTGTAAACGAGACGTTGTGTAAGAGTGTGCTGCAATTTTTATCTTCAACTATTCTAGAGCTGAACAGGAACAGTGAGAAACAGCTTCGCTTCATTCACATTCAGTGGGAGTTTCCCAGGAAGTGTTCTGGGGCTGGTGCCAGGCTAGAGGAAGCTGTCTACCACGTGTGTCATTAAAAGGTGAGGCTGATCCGGCTACTCTAACACAAGAATAAAACACTGCCTCGTACAATGATGATGTAATGTTTAAGTAAAATATAATGGTTCAATGATATCATAAAATAAGTTGTTTATGTTGAATCTTTCAGTCATTTACGTGAGCATTTTCACGGGGTAACAGTATTGGAAAATATATGAAAATGATATGTATATATAGCGGCGCGGTAATTCTTCGATTTAGACTTTGAAAAACATTTCCCGGATTAAAATTACGGAATTAGCTAGATTATCTCAGACCAAAAGATAAAATTAGCTGCAATTGTTGTTTCTTCTGAGACTAAATATCCATCGAGCAACTAACATCCGGCTGGCTTCACGTACCTCGGGACTACTCCCACCCTGAAGAGACGTTACGCATGATAAACTGGCGTCACAATGACCCACTTTGCACCGATATAAAATTAAAACGAGGGAGACCGGAAAGTGAAAGTACCTTGGGAACGAGGTTGTATAAGTAGTTGCACCTCCTTTATCTATATAATTCGGACAACATCGTGTTTCGGTTGTGTATTCATTACTCAACTGAGCTGATTTTACGTAATTACTCAGCTGGTAATTCTTCGAGCTAACAAAGGAGAAGCAACCATTATAGGTGAGTTCGATGCATTCTTGTTCCGTCTTCTTAACATCACCGCATTCTTATGTAAGTTTCTCTTTGTTAACTTTTCTTTGCTCGTGTGAGCAGCAAATATATTGGAATATTCACCAAGTCACTGTTTAAAAGAGGAAATCACTGACAGAACTAAAAGGGTATACGCGACGAATCCAAGAGTAAACTTGTTCATTACTTTTTTTGTGTTTCATATTGCACGGCCGTCTGCACAGAGGCTGCGGGCACATAACAGTGAACGAATATACTATTGCTAAGGAACTCAATCGATAGAAACATTGATGGTGTAACGGTGTACACTCCCTCAGTCCCTGCTGACGTAGCCTCTGTTGTAAACGTGATGCGTGATTCGCTCTCAAGCTCTCAGCTCACACGCTTGGGAGCGAGTCACGCATCACGTCCGCAACGGAGGCAAAACTGATGACGCTGGCCTTGTTGTGCTTTTTCGTGTTTTTCAACAATCTTTGCTAACCACATGCGACTAAGAAGCAATTAAAATATTCAAAATGCCTGTAATTTGGCATTTCAATAACCTACTTATCTAGTGAGTAGTGTTGCTGGCCACAACATTATAATATACTGCTACTTGCCTGCTAATAGTAATACAGACTCTTCACATGGCCCGATGGGTCCCATGGCGCCTCATGCGAAGAGTCTGTATTTAAAATAGCAAGCTATACTGCCACTGGCTAAACTTATCTCAGTTGAATTCATTCAATCATTCAGCCCTTTTTCATCAATATCTATCACCTAATGATTAGCAGCAAGTAAGGCCCCGTACACACTAATACGTTTTCGTTTGAAAACTCATACATTTTGATGCGTTTGAACCGATCGTCCACACTAAAACGATCGAAAACGGAGATTTTCGAAAACGCTCTCCACAGTGGAGACTTTTGAAACGGAGGTCTGTCATTTTAGTGTGGACGGGCGAAAACGGAGGTTTCGAAAACGCTGACATGATGAACAGAATTATGCATGACCCAGTGGACAAGAATAGAAGGTGAAAAAGTCCGAGAAAGCCTGGGAACGAAAACGCACCAATGTAATCGTTTGTGGACGGTCGAAAACGCTCCGAAAACGTTAGTGTGGACGCCAACCTTTTTATCTGTTTTCGATAAGATGAAAACGGAGATTTGCGAAAATGTATTAGCGTGGACGGGGCCCAAGACACAAGCTGTCAAATTCCGAAGTTCTGCGCAGCTTGTAATGAATGCTAATTGTTGTTGTGTCATCCTTTTCAAATCGTTTAGGAAATTGTCCTGTCAAGAACGTGACATGGCCACTAAGTTAGTTAGTTCTAGTTTTTAAATAATAAATTATTCTATCGTGTTTGCGTGTTCATATCCATGATCGTGTGTGTTGATTCGAATTCCAGACAGTAATGACGTCGTCAAATATTTCCGCGTAGAAAGTCGGAAATGACGGCAATATGCGACCAATATTCTATTAGTATTTGTGAAATAACAACATCGATATAATAAAGACTTTATTTTTGTAGCGACAACTGTTATTCTACCTCTGCATGTCTTTCAATTGTTGGCAAAGAATCATAAACCGTCCGACAGAACACGTACGTTGTGTCCCGCGATCCAAAATGAATCCAAAACCTCGTAATATGGCTATGTTAAGAGACGCGAGTGACGCGCCAAACTGACCACAACCAAATTGGTTTTCAAAGCGAATCACTATCACATTTCTATTTGCTGACTCGCACTACTGAATCGATACTCTGCGAACGCACATATTCCAGATTGCCCGAGGATTGAAATTGAATAGAAACTACTCTCTGTGACCTCTTTATTGGTATTGGCATTGGTATTGGTGGTTTATTTGTTTGGTAACAATATGCTGGAAAATAATTACAATAATTAGAATACAGGATTTCAGTGACGAGGAAACCTGAACGAGAAACCATAGGACTTATTATATTTCAGGCTTCCTCTTATTTATAGTTTTGCTTTAACATCATGAGGAAGGGCAGATAAATAGAATAGTTAATAGAAACACTATCAAATTTGAGGATGATATATAAG
>JANVCK010180521.1:225-10810 GCA_026546655.1 Epizoanthus illoricatus
TGGGCATTGATAGGTAATGCGTGAGACTGATAGGCATTGATAGGTAATGAGTGAGACTGATGGACATTGATAGGTAACGAGTGAGACTGATGGGCATTGATAGGTAATGCGTGAGACTGATAGGCATTGATAGGTAATGAGTGAGACTGATGGACATTGATAGGTAATGAGTGAGATTGATGGACATTGATAGGTAATGAGTGAGACTGATGAACATTGATAGGTAATGAGTGAGACTGATGGATATTGAAAGGTAACGAGTGAGAATGATGGGGATTGATGTTTTAATGGCAGAAAAACACTACTCTCAACAGGCGCGGGCCCAGAAGCTCTTGTGATCGTGTCACCCTGCGAGACTGCATCCATCTTGCCAGGACGTCCTAAAGGTAAATAGATTTTAAAGAGGATCGAAAAGATCAATGAAGGAATGACGGAAATTCTGTTGTTTTCATTGACTAATTGACGGACCATTTCAATTAATTTGTGGAGTAGGAGTACCGATGAAAATGTGACGTCATGCAGCTTTTTTTTAAAAAATGTATTGGAATTTATTTTTCATATTTCCCTCTTTGACCTTCTATTTTCCTTTACTGCAACCTGTTGTACCAACTATTTTCCTTGTTTTGTTCCTACAAATTTTTTTTAAATTTTTTCTATTCCTGCCCCACAATATCAATGTAGAACCCTCCTCTCCGCTTCATGGAGAAAATGTATACTTGACAGCTGCAGTTTAAACTTGCAGAATGTAGAGACTTGGACCGGCGGTGTCCCTGGTGGGCATACAAGGGCGAGTGTGAGAAGAACACGCTGTGGATGATCGAGCAGGGGAACTGTCTGTTGAGCTGTAACCAGTGTGAAGGTAAAGCGGACAATTATTATTTAGTGCTGTCCAAGTATTACGTAACGTTTTTCGTGGCCAATTTTCATCACCCCCACCCCCTTGTAACACTATGTAACACTATACCTTGGCGTTACGTTATATAATAATTAACATTTATATTATGCAAATTTTATTAAAATGATCAAATGCGCATTACAGTATTATTTACAAACGATGGTTAGGAAATTAAGAAAACAGAAACAATGTTTCGACAGCCCATTCATTGCTGTTTTAGTTGAGACTATGTCACGGACATTTAAGGCATTTTTGCGATGTACAAAATTCTCCACAAATCAAAGGAAATTTAAAATAACAGCTTACTGTGGTAGAAAAACACAAAAGGGCTGATGATAAGCCATAAAGGAGCGTGGATGGTTAAAATTGAGGAAGATTAAAACGGATGACAAATTCCCAATTTAATTTCGGTCTGGGCTAGATATTAAATAAGTTTAGCCCATTCGTTAAAGTAGACTAATGCCGCTGTTGTGGTCTGTCACCTCCTCTCCTACAAAGGGCCTGCTGTAATTGGGGAAACCTGTAGCAGTGTCCCTTACCCATTCGTGAAACGTCTTTCCATACAGAGGGCCTGCTGTAATTGGGGAAACTTGTAGCAGTGCCCTTCGAGGAGAGCGGAATAAATAAACAAACGAATCCCCATCTGGTGTTGTTAAGCTTTAGAATCTTCTTTTATTCAACAGGGTGCAGAGACATGAACTTCAAGATGTGTGTCGAGTGGGCTACCAAATCCGAGTGTGACAAGAACTCGGTGTACATGTTGAAACACTGCAGAAACAGTTGTGGAATGTGTCAAGGTATTTTTGTGTGCATTTCGCCAAATTTGCTAGAACTAGTGACTATTAGAAAAAATTAAGAACTGTAAACTTGGTAGCTTGCGGAAGGTGGTATTCTCTGCAATTTTATGACAATTATTAAGACGAGAACTAGGGGGTGTGTAGACTACGAGTAGTCCCTATTTTTCCTCATTAGATCGTCAAGCGGTAAAAGAAAAAGATGGTGAGTCGTTTCTTACTGTTCGACAATCTCAAGAGGAAAAAAGGGACTACTCGTAGTCTAGGGGTGTGCGAACGGGAGGTATGTCGCAACTGGTTATATATTAACTGGGTTAAAATGATTGGATTCTAACGTTAGCCGCCATGGCTTAGCAAATGCTAACAAAAGTACCGTTTGTCATTTTAGTGTACGACTCCAAGAGCAAGTGTAAACGTTGGTCTCGGCTTGGTGAATGTACCAAGAATACAAATTGGATGGTAGAGAATTGCGGGAAAAGCTGTAAAGGTCAGCAGTAGCTCAAGAGATATCGTAAAACCCCCTACACCTCCCCTCCTTTCGTATATTGCCCACCCAGTGCGCAATCTTTATTCAGTTAATGTATGTAAGCGCGCGCGCGTGCACACACACGCACACACACACACACACACACACACACACACACGCATGTACACTAACCAATGTCGCGTACAGATACGCAATCTGTAAAATGTGCTTATCGACCAGTTACGTTCAGGCTGGAGAAAAAATTTGGAGAAACTCCCTGTCAATTTTCAAAACCGGTAAAGTATGTCACGCGATATCGATAGCGTATTTCTGATGGGAAGTGTAGCATCATTACATAGTTACTGCTCGCGTGTGTTCATCAGTCATACATGCTACCTGCTTTCGATGGCAGCTTTTAGATATCTGAATTTTATGTATTAAACTTCTCGATATTTCTATTGTGTTCGCTGCCAATCTCAGAAAATTTGCGCCGCTCAAAGACAACTTTTAAGTCAGTTTATCAGATTCCATCGGAGACCTTACTCACACCTTCCCTACGCGAGTCTATCAGTTTCCATTCATTCGATAAATTTGGAATGCAGTATTGCGTTTGAAACTTAAGCATGATCGTCCTTGGAACTAAAAAACAGCCGTCCTAACTATTTCTAAGTAATTTAGTGGTGAAAAGTTGATGTATTGACCGGTCTATTCCTTGTAAAACCCACTTTCAAATCTACATTAAATTATAAATATAAAGCTATATTTATGTTGATTCGTTTCAACTCTTTTAGAGGCCTTTTGTAGCAATAAACAAGATGGTAACTACAAGGACCCCGCCTCAACTCAAAATTTTGTGATATGCTCCAACCGGAAGCCAAATCACGCCCTATGTCCCCTTGGCAAACTGTTCAGCACTGTATCTAGAACCTGTGTCAGCCCCCCGTCCGATGTGCCTCACCGCAGGACGTCAGTGCCAGGCAAATATGAGAAAGAACATGGTGTGTTATTCTAATTCATAGAGCACGTGAATACATTGCATCCAACTTAGTGAGCGAGAATGACTGGGTAGCCTGCATGAACAGACCCCTTTCTCTCACTCAGAGGGGTCTTGATCGTTTCTCTCGCGCCAGGCCCCTCTGAGTGAGAGAAAAGGGTCTGTTCACGCAGGCTAGGGACTGGATCTACTCGATGTTTCTTTTGTGTGCGGTTGGGGTTGGGGGGGGGGGGAGGGACACTTATCACCACTATTTTATCACTGGATGGAGAGAACTAGGTTCTCACTATCTTCTATGTTTTCGTGTGGAGGGGGGAGGGGGACGGTCGGTTCCCACCACTACCTGTTCTACTTTTGGGGTGAGAGAGGTTTACGTGTAGGCCAGCTGCCACCGCCGGCTCTGCTTTTTCATTGGGGGAAGAGGAGGGGGGAGGGGGGTGCATGGAACCTACCACTTCATGTACCAAATGTTGGGTGCCTAGCTAGGTACAACGTTTGACTTCATATCTTGCTTACGATACGTACTTGATCGGTTTGTAAGAATGTAACCAATGCTCCCAAATTCGAGCCAGTCTCTACTCTGTTGTGATTGTACTCACGGCTCGGGCGATTCTGGTAACTCTCTAAACAGTATCGACTTGTCTATCAGTGTATAGCTCGCATCTCAACTAATGCCTCAATATCGACCACTCAAGCAATCTCAAAGAGTTGTCTGTGTGCAGCTGCGGTTTCAAACTCCCGCTCCGTGAATTATTTTTCAATAATATAACCCGCTACAGGGCCAATCTGCTCACTTTCCAATAGAATTGATAACCCCTTTGTAAGTAAACTGTGATGTTGCAAATATGTTATATTTTGTAGAAGTTTGTCAAGAAAGTATTTTCACTGAACTTATTTTTTCATCTCTAGGACTGGACTGGTATAACCACTATTATAAATGAGCTGAGTCGACTACGCGTTGTGACCGTAAGTTTGGAAATCGACCAGTTGAATCCTCCAGCTACAACTGGAACTGTATGTGAACCTTGTATTATTTGGAAGTCATTTGAAGGTCACCCCTGAAGAGGGACAGCGTTTTGTCCATGTAAACACGGTCTGTTTTTTAGTCATGTAGCTAATGATTTTACCGCGTATAAATAATTGATGTGTGCATACATTTATTCAGCTGATACGACGTTTCCGTTCTAAAAGAGATGCAAAATCACGGGCATGGATCAGAAGCATTTGTAAATTAAATATATCTTCTTTAATGTTCCGCAATTGCAGTGTATGTGACAAACCGGGTTACAAAGTGGAAAAACTAGTGATTACTTTAACTTTAAGCCTGGTTTTCTCACAGCGACGGAAACATAAGTAGATACATATGAACTTTAAGCCCGCCACACACGAGAGGAAACAGCTGAGCTAACTGCCTCTCGAGACTTTTTGCTAAGCTTTCTCCTTTCGTGTGCGGTGAAATTTTTGTGAGAATTTCGCCTCGCGAGGTCGTGAGGAAAATATGTATCGTGTTTGATATTTTTTGCCTCGCGACGCAAGCGCGCGTGGTGAGAATTTGGCTTAGCTAAATTTTACAATAAGCCAATGAAATCGCATGGCTTGCTCACGTATTTCGGAGTTGAACAAAAACAAAATGGCGGAAAACATGGAGAAGCCGAATTGCCCTTCTGTTCTGTTGCTGTGAAGGCTCCGTCGCTGTGGGAGAGCTGCCTGTAGAACAACATGGGACAGGAAGTGGGCAGTTGCCTCGACAGATATTTTTCTCACAGCCTCGCAAAGCGAGTTTCTCACGGAAATTTTGCCGCACACGAGAGGAACTGGCTGAGCAAAAAGTCTCGCAAGACAGTAAGCTCACCTGTTTCCTCTTCAGGTGTTCCTGAAAACAACCCAATAGAAACAGAAGCTGACGCAAAGAGTAACTGAACAACGTGAACTGTTTGGCTTGTGTGAATGTTCACTTTCTACAACTCGTTCACTTTTGACATATGATCACTGGACGCTCAAGGATTAAAATTTAGGAATTGTAACATAAGAAATGTCGACTCTGAATTTGAGACAATAAAGGGTAGTCTATTCATCAAACCTGAGACTTGAATGAAACTTTTCTCGATAGAAAACCCAATACCCCAAATTCTGGACTTTGACCCTTGCAGACGTTTCTCACGAAACGGTCTTTCTCTTGTTTTGTACCATTTGCTGTTTTGCATATTTGGGTTGTTTTAGACCAAAACTACGAAAACAAATTACGAATTAAAGCTAAGGGTAGTTCAACTTCAAAGTTGTTGAAAACTGCCGAAACTATTATTTGTGTCAGTAAAAGGCAGATAGTTGTTTTCAACTTGAAAATTAATATAAAAATATAGACAAGATCTGATTCCGGGTATATATATTAATTGCTGTCTCATGTATCCTTTCTCTACTAACCAACATTTGATTCATCAAACTAAAATTCATATTTTTTTCTAATAATACTAATTTAGTTCATTTGTAATTTGGTTATAAATTTGTATCATAACATAAATGTTACCTTTTTGTGAAAGAGCAAAGTTTTGAGTTTCATGGTGACAGCAGTCTGTTTTTCGTTTCTAATGTCTTTAAATTCTGTATCAAAAATGTGTATAGGTCGACGCATCAATCCTGAGATATGTTAAGATCGAGAGCAAGTGAGTTTGTGCATTTATAACATCTGTCGTTTTCAACACTAGAGTTTACGTATTTACAACTCGCGTTCTTGTAACGCGAAAAACAAAGAAAAACAAAGCGAAACAAACCAAACCAAACCAAAACAAAACAAAATGAAGAGATTACCAGGTTGATGCATACTGAATTCCTTAAATTATATTTCCATTCTTTCAGATTTATCAAAATCGCTGCTCCTTCACAGTTTAATGTCAATATCCTCGTCCTGAAATCTCGCTCAGTTACAATTAAACTCGCAATGGGTGATATTCCATGAAATTTGTCATCACTGAAGTTCAAAAAGCTGTTATAAACAGTAAACTAGATTCTATTTTCTATTTTTAATGTTTTTACCACAGAACAAACCCAAGTCCGCTCACGCATTCTAGCTACCACCGTCGTGTCGCCAAGATACCAGTCACGGGTTTTTCGCGCGCAAATTACCATTCAATAACCAAAACAGAAGCACGTGTTAGTTCCTCCTAATATTTCCCGCCAAATTGCTGTTGCATGCTCTAAGCACGTGGCTTGAGCATATTCCTTAATCGTGAGTGGTGAGTTTTGTTTTGGATCATTTTTCAGTTTGAAGTTCAAAAGTCTGATATTTTAAAGCGGTTTTACCAGTTTGTCAAATTAAAATTGTAGTATAAATAAGAATTGTTTTCAAGTTTCTTCTCACTACGATGAACCGTCTTCTCTCTCGTTTTTCAACCAAGAATCGTAGAAAGTATTTCAAAAATGAATCAAGAAGTAAGAATGTTGAGAGACAAGGCGTCTGTTGACGACGCACGACACCTCCTTTTCGAAATTTACATCCGGGAGATTGGCTGGCAGACAAATCCTGCATGTCCAACGGGTTTTTATATCGGAAGAGATAAGAAAGGCCGAGGATTACTCTGCGATGTGTTTGACGAAGATGCTGTGTGGTTCGGCGCTTACAGAGAAAACGATCTAATTGGAGTCGCGAGAGCAGTCCACCGCAAGAATAAGACTGGAAAACTGGATTTAGAGCTATACAGTTCAAGCCAGCTGCCATCTCTCGCTCACATTCTCAGCGCCGAAACAAACCCTGATGTTATCGAAGTCCAGCGAGGGGCTGTGGCCAAAGGATGTAGAGGCGACACAGTCATCTACAACATTTTCACTTCCATCTTTGCATACGCCAAGAAAAGCAGCCTCAATGTTGTATGCACCACGGTGTTTCCGACTCTCATGACATTTTTTGATAAAACAGGTCTGGAATTAGTGGAACGGAATTTTACGTATGGCGAAGAAGAAGATGAAACGCCGGCATACATCTACTACTGCCAGGCCCACAAACTGAACAGTACTATTTTGTTGATGAAGGCCGCTTCGAGGACGTGGAAGGTACATTCATTGGACGAAAATGTTCCTTCCAAACTGAGGAAGTTTCTGGTCGTTTGAGCTAATCGTGTATATGGGACTTAAAATATTTTTGTCAGGTTTGAACATCTGAGGTCAGGCTAAAACTTATTTGTGAAACACAAATTGTACATAATGATGTGTAACGGTTTTGTGCAGGACTGACATCAGGGAATTTATTATTATAATATTTATACCAGGAAGTTCTCTCACATTATTATTTTCAGAGAGGTCTTGGAAAGTAAAATAAGATTACAAAAACATTTTAAAAAATGTATTTCAAAAAGCGTAGATTAGGAAGAGATAAGATATCAGATAACAAATTGCAAATGACACAAAATATTTAAACTTGTAATTAAACTTACTTTAAAATTACTTTGTAAGACTGATTTACTGTATTTTTACGACCATGAAACCTTCAGTTGTACAGCCTACAGGTATAAAATTTGCTATATATCGTTTCAGAAGATTATTGTATATATTAACACTATACTACCTGTAAGGGCACGTTAACGGCGGAGTCAATAAAACATAATTTGAAAGTTCTTAAAGTTGTTTGACGTTGTGTTTCAAAGTTGACTTTGAATTCTAAGTGATATTACAGGAATAAGGTACAATTCTAGCCTGTGTAGGGTGTTACGGGAGTAAGGAAGGGGGCACTAGGAGTCAGTTGGGGGGATGTGCATATTCTTCACCGACTGCTTCACCCCTACCCCTACCCCTTCATTCTGCGCATCCCTCAGTTAGGGCCACTACCTAGGTTAGAAACATAGCGCATAGCGGAAGAACCTTTGCTGGTCTCCCATATTAAGGGCACCTATCGGTGGTTAAGCTCAATCTTTTGCTTACAAGCTCTTCTGGGCCCGCTTCCTCCAGGATTAAAATTTAACCCACCTTTGAATTCTGTTTCCCAAGGGCTGACTTAAATAGCAAATCATGGATTACTCAGTTGAGTGAGTGATCTATGTTTGAACAACCGACTTCTAAAATTAGACCTAATCCTGGGTTAGTGTTGAACCGGGCCTTGGTGGTTAAGAACAAAATATCAAACGCCAATACGTTTCAGAGATATAAGGCCCTGTACTTTGGGAGAGGTGATATTTTGATCAGCAGAAAAACTAACATTTTCGTAAATATCTCCGATTGGTTTTATATAAATCGAAAATATTTTGTCACAAGTGTTGTACAACGGTAACAGAAGTAAAACACATACAGTTTTGACCTACCATTTCCTTTTCAATTCTGAATTATTAATCAAACCTTAGCTTAACTTTGAATTAAAGTTACTTCACAAATTTATAAAGATAAATCTAATTCAGGGACATATAAGTACAAACAATTTTTTGGTCCAAGTATGACGTTTCAGCTCAGTGAGTCAGTCAAGTGAAAAAGCCAACCTTTATGGACATACATGAAGAGCAAGAAAACGCCGGTTTGATTGATACTTCACTGAAATCAGCAAATTGTGAGGTAAGAGCTAACGTTTGAGGGCATACCTAGGTCGCTTTCCTTTTATCGAGTATGGCCGGCCCGAGAGAACTGGTTCTGGCCATTGTAAATGGAAGGTCAAGGCGCGCGCGAGCATTTTTCCCGCCAAAACTCACCAAATTCCCGCGCCCTGGCCGTCCGGAATGGGAGAACTGAGCGGCTCAAATCCATGAGCAGGGCCAGTCTGGCCAGAACCAGTTCCGATAGTTGTCGTGTTTCATTTGTGAACTGACCGGTCGGGCCGGCAAGACCCGATAAATGGAAAGCGCCCTTAGACAAGGGTTTCGTCCAAAAAGCAAAGAATTAAGGACATACAGCGGACCATAAAATTAGTGGTACTTATCCACCCTGTCATTGAAACTATATCGCGCCTTTTCCCGTAGCACTACTGAAGTGGTGTTGGTTTTGGTAAAACCCACACTACTCTAACAGTTGCGGTGGTTAATGGTTAGGCCGAACTGGAGATGTAGGGCTTGCAGTAAGTGTCAAAGTCTTTGGTGTGTGGATAGACGCCATTGTCCCAGTCTTTCTTGTTACCAGTATCGAAGGTAGGTCCCTTACACCAGCTGCCGAACGTGGACGACACTACAAAGTAAAGTATGGATGTGAATAATCTCGTCACCAGTCTATTGCTCGGTCAGCACATTGTTATCAAAATTTTACAAGGTCCGCCATTTTGAAAGTGAAAACTTGGTACTGATCAAGTAAACCGCAGGAACATAATATGGCGTTCAGACTTTGCTTTGCTTTTCATTGGCGGATCCAGTGGAGGTTCACCAGGCTAGGGTGTGAGCTCCCCCCCCCCCTGCCTGGCAATTTTCCCGCACCTTAAGCCACACTGTTCATTCTCACACTTACACGCCAAACGTCGTTACTCCCACTCCCCAGCTTTGCTAATAGTACCGTTTCTGGAAAGAGTAGATTTTCCCAATCTGAGTGCCGTTAGCAGCATACTGAACAACCTTGGATAACGGAGAGGTCGAGTATAAGAAAGTATTTTCTGATACTGGAAGAAAATAGGTGAAAATACTGCCAAAATGCACGAAATGCCATTTCAGAGAACGCAAATTTCCCAAATGTTCCGGGAGGTGGAGGGGAATGGTCCCAGACCCCTTAAAATCCTGGATCGGGCCCAGCTTTTGATGTCACAACTTGGCCATCGTTGCAAGAACTAGATATGTTTTGACACTTTTACTCTTTAGTACTGTTTGAGACTTAGTAGCAAAAACATTAAAAGAACAACTATCTATGTAATTTTCCCTGTAGTATATGTCGTGATGGCGAGTGCAGACTTACCACACTTCTTGCCTTCAGTACAACAGAATGAGTTCCAAGAGCTAAATCCACAGTACTCGTCCTCTCCCATGCAGCAAGTGCAGGATTTCAGGCCCGTGTTGTAGTAACATCGATAACTGTTGTCGGGTCCCCAGACTGTTCCACTTTTCCCAGCAGATTGCTGAACCTGGAAAATGCGTCAGATATTGCCTTAGTCTAATTGCTTCATAGCCTGCAGAACAGGCAGAGTGGTGAGGCGAAGCCGATCCGCGAGAAGCAACGTTTCTTTTTCTCTCGCGCCAGACCTTTCTCTGTTTTCTCACGACCAAACAGTTGAGTGACTTCCCGTGGGGCAGAAACAAACACCGAGGGCCTGTTTCGCAGGCTAAATTGCTTCGTTGCTGAGCAAACTGAGGTAACAAACAGAACAAGAATCGCTATAGAGATGACCATTCCCTTCATTTCTGATATTCGTCGGCTATAAAAGTAATGATAATAATATTAATAATACATTTTGATGATATTTGTTGATGATGATGATGATGTGATGATAATGATCATAACTATTATGCTGTAGAACAAAAACCTATCAATGTTAAGCGGGAGGGGGGGTG
>JANVCK010180632.1:0-10810 GCA_026546655.1 Epizoanthus illoricatus
TTTGTTATATTGGACCCGAACAGTTCACGAACTTATCATTATGGTCCATCAGACTTGGAACAATTTGCCATGTCATTCCACTAAATATTACAACACTTAAACTTGTATACATCATTTTGTAAATTTTTATTAATAAACGTATTACATGATGTTAAACAATGTCTCTGAGTCTTCATTTTCCTTACAAAAATATGGGGAAGACCAGGGCTCGAACCTGGATCTCTGCGGCCACAACGCAACTTCCTTCCAATTGAACGACCTTCCCGAACCAGAATGAATTGCTCTAGTGGACACTAGAGTAACAACACTCTGATGAATCGGCACGGTAATGTTTATAGTGTCGTTCCTCCTTCTTTAATATCTTGCCCTCACTCTCTTCTTGCGAGCGGCCATCTCTATCCCAGTCCCAATGGCTGAACCAACAATAGGCGCAAGTAGTGCTGCAGCGGCTGGGAGCAACTCGGGGAAAAATCCTCCGCGCTGGTTTCGACCCTTCCTCCTTCTTCGGCCTCCGCCAAGCATCATAAGTCTAGACGACCGCCGCCTCTTTAGCATCGATACTCTTCTTCGTCTCGCCATCTTAAGTACTTATTGCCCAACAAGATGACTCACACTAATGATGTCTTTGCTTTGCAGCATATTTTAGTGCTTTTTCTTCTTCTTAACTGCGGAACCTATTCCTGCAGCAATACCAGCAATAGCGGGAATTAAAGCTAACAAGGGTAAGAACCCTCCATGCTGATTTCTTTTTCCTCTCCTTCTTCTTCTACCCCCACCAAGCAACCTAGTCGTTGGTCTTCTTCGTCTCACCATCTTTACTTTTCATTTGAATCAATGCGTGAATATCATCTATTATATTTGGTACGATGATGCCACTTTCTGCTAATGCGTCACAAATACGTCTCGTAAAAAATGAGGCCCATTCAGACATGCTAGCTTTACTCAGATTCACTTCATAGGCACCAAGCCCCGCCTCGCGACTTGCAAAACGGTTGTAAAGTCCATCCGCATACCATCCATTAGGGTCACATGTTTGATATTGCCCCATTGAATTTGCCATCGCTCTTGGATCCACATTCGAAGTCACAATAAGAACTTTCGAATCGAATGGCACATAATTCTTAGAACTAATGTCAACATACATAGGTCCCATATCCATTAAATGTCTAAGAGTATGAATATCATGTCTACGTTCAGGAACATTAACAACTGGCTTTAGATCGCAAATCCAAACAATATTTTGCTTTTTATAACCTCTCCAGTATTTTGGCAATCCTCTCTTCTTCAAAAAGTCTATTATTTTCTTTTCTTTCATTACACGTAAAATGGCAGATATTATCTTTTTACCCAATCCATTATAATCATAAATGTACAATACTCTTGTTCTTTCCGGGGAATCAAAAAATCTCTGTGGTGCAACTTGCCCAAACATAGTGATGGTTAAAATAATACACCAACATGAAAGCGAGGCATTTTGACCTATCCGCTTTTGACACTTGAATGGGTTATTGCCTTATATGGGCATGACCAACAGCCAATCAGGAACCCGGAAATGTCCCCCACGACCCTCCTTACTACTGTTGTATTGTCAAAACTTTAATTAAATAAAATAAAATTTAAAAATAAAATAAAATAAAAAAAACCCAAATGAATCTCAGTTTACGATGGTGGTTTCTGTGAGGATATCCCAATACGTTGCTGTATCACATCAGTTCTACAAGGACACTCCATACTGTAGGAATATATACGCATCATTATCTTATACCTAATTCCTTCATCAGTAGTTATCATGGTTTAGTGATTCCGTAAATGCATACGTGCTATAGATGTCCTCATACCTCTCTCGAATACCATTTTAGTAAACATACAGATACTACAAGAATAAACAATCCACGACAATCTGGGTCCGGTTCTACAAAAGCCGATTAGCACTAATTCAAGACTGAAATTTAATCTGCCATTGGAATGCATCCCCAAAGGACTGGCTTAGACATCCGATTGTGGATTTGTCAGTCGGGTTAGTAATCAATGTTTGGATAACATTTCGTAGGACTTTGACTAAATATATATAAATCAGAGGTTCAGAAATATGATCTAAAAACAGACCTAATCCTGGGTTAATGTCTATCGGCTTGAGGAACTGGGCCCTGAGAACCAATGTGTGAAAGGGGTTTCTGGGGCGAATACGTGAAATATGAAGAAAGTCCAGGAAACGAGATTGAATGAATGCATAGCAGTATTATACTAAATTCCAAGTTGCACGGTAAAACCGAAAATCGTATATGTTTTAATGTTTATAGGTTTGAATTGAAAAGGAAAGCAAACGAAACACAAATTTCGAACTGGGATTTCCGTTTTCCCAGATCTCTATTATATCAGTGTTCTCTGAGTGGTGACTTTATGACAGTTTACCACAATACTGCATTAGTACGATCATGAGAGCCGCTTTAATTTTATCGTTACATTTTGACCTTGATTGGCCTTTGTGATAGTGTGGGCTACCCATGGTTTGAAAGACTAACCACGCATCAGGAGTTTCAGTTCCGCCCGGATGTTACATAATTTGATGCTTAGTGTAAAGGTCATCCAGAGCTGATACTAACTTGTGCACGAAGTTATCTTTAGACCTATTCTTCAGTCCTAATATGTTTTATCTGAAGAGCAAGAGACTCTATTGTTGGTTTTTCAATGGCTTGCTGTCTGTTTCCACATACACTTGAGGCGTCCTGCATGACATCAGCAGCCCGCCTAGTGAGACATACACACAAAGGCTGTGTGCAGTTGCAAACATGATTGCAATTCTAATTTAATACAATAATAATAGTAATTATAATAATGATAATACTACTAATACTGACAATAAGTGATAATGATTATAGTTGAGAATCAGTCATGCATGTAGAAGGAAAATTAATTGCAAGAAATTATACATTTTAGACACTACAGTCTGTCCATATGTAATTCATACAAGTGTGAACCTCAAAAGAAATAATAAGATCATTAACTAAATAAACAATTCAATTAAAAAATAATAAAAATAACTCGTATTCAAAACGGCTACAGCTAGCCATCTCATGGCAAACTGACATCTCATGGTTAACCGACATTATACTTGCAAATACTGTTACAGTATCAGGGTGAACACTACATAATACATTTTCGGGCAGACAAAATCAGACGGTAACAAGAGGCTGCTTTCAGCCTTAAATTCGGGCCTATTTTGTCCTCACCACCCCCTCCCTTTTTGAAGCTATTGGCCGAAAGGCTCAATAGCTCATAGCCGTCACTCGCGGACTGATGCACGTACGTATGTATGGTGGACTGGTGTTATATTCGGAATGTCACGAAACAGAATCGATTGAAGTTTGTCGGATCGAATCGCATCCTCGTGACTCACCTGATCCCGAGTATTTTCACTCCGCGAGAACTTTGTTTTCTTGCTGTCAAGGATCGAATGGTGTTGTTTTGTGGTAGTACGAAGTATCCACACTAAATTATGTATGGTTTGAGAGAATATTTCAATGGATGGACATCTTCCCTGTCACAAAGCGAAAGTCTGGCGAGAGCTAACCTTTGGCACCCAGGGTACGCAGACAGTTACAGAATGATTTAACTTGCGTTGGTTGTCACGGTCGACATGAGATTGGCGATATAAAAGGTCACTCTGCGCAAGACATAAGTTTGAAAGAGCTGCAGAAATCCAGAGCTGGACTGACAAACTTTATAGACAGATCACTTTACATATTCCTCTGTTCAAACCTGAGAGTAGTATAATTTTGACATTCACAGATGACGCTGTTGTATTGTGCCAATAGCTTCACCTCAGTACACACTGTGTACTTATGTTTGTTGTACTGTTTATACTTGTTCCCCTGTCCCCACCCTTTCCCTTGTTGGTGTAACGAGAGTAATTTATACTAATGTTTATACTTGTCGTTCCTCCCCAGTCCCCACCCTCTCTTTTGTTGTTGTAACGAAAGCTATCAGTTTCTTTATATTTATATGATAACTACCAATACGTCATTGCAATTCCTATATCTGTCGCAGAGAACTAAAACAGGTTATGTTTAACATGCTTCTAATTGATAGGTTTATATGGCTGAATGCAGTCATGACGTTGTGGTGTCTGTAATTGTTAGATGTAAATTCTCCAACTAAATTTAATTCAAAATTTTTGGGCGGTGTTTACATGATACCGGATCGAGTATCATTCCGGTACGATTTCATTCCGGTTTCACTCTGACGTTCTGTATTCGTTTAGTCGTTACTTTCAGTGGGATCGTTAGAGTCAGGGTCCAAAATATGTTAAGACTAGGACATGACTAACTGAAGCTTTTGGGGAAAGTTACTGTCACTTGGCCAATTAATACTTAGCATGCATGTTCATGTGACTTAAGTAATAGTAATTAAAACTACTACATATGTACATATCAGTTTGGTTTCAAATGCCATACCGATTACCGGTAGGTGAAATGAAGCTCTTGTTGTTATGTTTTTGTGATAAGGAAGTGCCCAGAAATGTTTTTATCCCTACTTGCTAGGGTGTCGTTACTTTTGGAGGGGTCGTTACTTTTGGAAATCCATAGTGGTCTCTAAAAAATTATGTTGCTTTCGGGGGGTCGTTACTTTCGAGACTTTACGGTAAATTCCACGCTGTAGGCCAAAAAGAACACGTGATCTGGCAATGAGCTTGATTTTATATGGCTAAGAAATAGCGAACTCTTAAAAACCTGGACTTCAACATAGAGTCACCTCAACGGGTAGACACGATTCTACAACGATAGCCAATAGTTTAACAGCTTTGTAGATATTAAACTGTTATTCTGTACTTTTTATTTTTCTTATTTTTGTATTTTTAGGCTTCTTATATTTACATATTTTAATACAGACAATATAATTAATAGATACTCATAGTTTTAATTAAGGATTTTAACCTGATTACCGCTTTCAAATTATTTATTCACCATTGTCTGTATTTTTCAAACACACGGCCGCACAAGCTGTATGCTTGAAGTCATATATAATATCGTGTAAATAAAAACTATTGTATTGTATCTTAAATAAATGAAAGTATCTATAAAACTTCCTATATCTATGATCAGTATAAAATGAAACTATAAGAAACGATTACCAATAGCTCCATGTGGAAAACCTTCAATCGTAGGTCCAAGCAGATTCACTTTTTACGTGGCATGGCAAAAGTCTTACTTCTAGGAGTATAACGCTGATTTTAGTTCTGAGTGTGTCTTTTAAAACTGAGTAAGATGTTATGATTTCTAAGTACATTAGCAAAATGTAAAACGTTGATTACAGCTGCAGGATCAAACCCATGGTCAAGCGTGTTTTTAATGTTTAAGTTTTAAAACTAACAGTTTTAGAAACACTTTTATTACAAGTAACGCTTACAAATATTTTTAAGATTCACATAGTCCTAATTGGTGTATAATATAGTTTCTTATCCTTTAGTTGAATTAGCCATTGTTAAATTTTTTGTAAAAGTTTATCATAATTCAACTGTAAGGCTTCTAGGTTTTTTAAAAACTTCGATAAAACACTTTCTTTACTTACTTACTACATTACTGTTTCACTGTTTGTTTTTGATAGCCTTAAAGCTCCATTTTCAGCATATGAGGCCGAGATCTATTTATAACCACAGTTCCGGTGTCTGGTTTTACCGCCGCACACGAACTCAACCAATCACAGACGCTGCAATCAACTTAAAGCTCACTGATTGGTCGATATTTTTAGAATATTCCTGAGGCCCCTCTTCTTATGATAAGAATGGAGCTTTAAAATCAAATTTTGCTAAGAAAAACATTTGAAATATTGAAAAATACGGCTCTAGCACTGAAGAGAATCTCCCATTGACAGGTATGAGAAACCCTTCTTCCCATCATCCGTGTCCTTGAGAGGAACTGCAGCTTGTTCGGAACTCAACACTTCTAAATAACCATCACTCGGAGGCAGCGGTGTGGCATCTTCCATCTCCTCCGGGTCATCATCAGCACTGTCGAAGGACGGCACGGCGTAGTAATCCTTGGTCTCGTCCAGGCTGCCCAGATCCAGGTATGTACTCACGCCTAACATCATCTCTTCAAACATTTCACGGATTTTGGAGAATGTCGGGCGGTCTTCAGGGTTCTCCTCCCAACATTTTTGCATGATGCCGTATCTGTTGAGGCAAAATATAACGCTCTGGTTTCTGACTCTGTTTAATATGAACTACTTTGCTGTTGGAAGCTATGTTGATAAGGGGCCGCTTATTTGATTTTGTGGAAGGGGAGGGGAGTGGCAGAATTTGTTTAAAAAACAATTGCACGTGCCGAAAAGACAAAAAATGTTTGCGCGACACAAAATTATAAAGAAAAGAGAGAGAAAGAGAGGTAAAAGTGAAAAAAAATTGCAGCTCAAGATTGTAAGAAAAATATTATTTTTCCACCCCCTCCTACGATATTAAATGGTCCATCCCTAAAACTAGAACTGATCGGATTACTACTTCAATGCGATTTTAAGGAAGCGGATCCAGAATATCCAGAAGAGGGTGGGGGGGGGGGGGGTAAAAACGCCCGCCTTAGAAAAGTATAATTCTTAATTTAAAAAAACCCAAAAGGGCCGCCACTGCCTCCTCCTCCCCCCTCCCCCAAATATGCTCCCTGGATCTACTGTAATTCGGAACTACTTGAATTGACTGACTGAAACGTATACGCTGTCATGCCATCCAGTGTCTGGGATAAAACGCTCAAACTGCAATTCACGGCATTTCTCAAGTGAATCAAGTTACAGTAGTTGTAGCACAGTAAACCAGGTAATTAAAAACCTGCATTGTATGTGTAGCCATTGATATTTCATCTGTTGAAGAGTAGAATATTTTAGTGTTACTTATATATTTCTCAAAATATTCCAATTAAGAATAAAACTTTCCATGGGTATGTGATACCACTACGTATCTAACCATTTTGAATTAGTTAAGGGGTGGGGGGGGGGGGAGGGAATCATGTAAGAGTAGATTAAAGGTCAAGACAGGATAAACTGAACTGTTAAAAAGCAACATAGTGCATCGAAGAGGAAATTGCGGAAAACATATCGCAGAGCAAGAATTTATGAACACATTTTTTCAAGTAAGTTATTCGTGCACATCCATGCTGCAATATCAAATGGTCGGTCCAATACTAGATATATGTACTGGGCGAACCGCAACTTAATTTAACTGAGTCGGGTTGATTTTGAATACAGTTATATTATCTGTTAAGCTTGACTCCTGACTGAGTTGAAACCAGCACCCTAGTGGATATATCGTAAAATACCGATTTCGTTCCAAATTCTTTCAAAGCGCATTTATGGGGCTTATTTTCGAAGTGGTCTTGTTTTCGGAGTGAGCTTAGTCTCGTATAGGGGGCTTATTATTGGAAGGAATTTTGCGTTTCATAATGGGTTGGGCTTATATGCTATGCACATGGCCTAATTTATGTTCAATGAACATTTTGGGCGCCACTTGTTAAACAGCCGAAGGTCCCTTTAACTAGTCATTCGCAAATGACGGTTAAAACTCTCTGAACCTAATAACAACAAGCTTTATTGCAACATGAACACAACACGCTTTCTCTGAACTGTACCAGCAGCGATGGAAGAAGGTTGTAGACAGTAATTAATGACAATTCAATTTTTTTTGTTTGCTTTAGAAAATAAAACAGCTTGAAATTCACTATTTGCAAGTCCTTTAATTGGTTTATTTATATTTGAAGACCAATATTTAATATAAACCTATGCATGAGCTTATTTTCGGGGTGGGCTAATTATCGGGAGGATTTTCGCGTCAGAGATTTGTGAGGGGGGAGGGGCATATTTTCGGAGTGGGTTTATTTTCGGGGTGTTGGGGTGGCTTGTATTCAAAATTCTGCTATAATTCGGGATACAGTCAAACATTTGCTGTCATCCAGGTATGATCTGAACCACTGGCTATAGGCTATCATTATGTTACACATTTGATTGAAAGAAAGTTTCAAGCAATCGATTTTAGGCTACATACATTTCATCGTTGCAAACTTCTGGTTGCTCCATGCGATAGCCGTTTTTCAGGAGCCTCATAAGCTGACGGTTGTCAACAGTTGGGTAGGGTGTTCCACCTAGTTTGGGAGAGAACGAATATCTATTAGAAAAGTATCGAAAATATCAAAATAATTCAAATTCTAGAAGCAGAAAAGTAAATTGAAAAGTGCTACTAACTCAGGCCTCGTCCACACTAATCCGTTTTCGCGTTTTAAAACTCAAACATTTTTATGCGTTTGTGCAGATCGTCCACACTAAACGATCGAAAACGCTGATCGTATTCACTGAAAACAGAGGCTTTCGAAAACGCTTCCCAAAGTGGAGACTTTAGAAAACGCATCAAAACAAAAACGGACTCTTTGGCCCCGCCCACACTAATACGTTTCGAAAACGGGGGTTTTTAAAACGTGTTAGTGTGGCCGTGGCCTAAAACCCACCTAACGTCACAAGCTCCCAGAGGAATATGCCGTAAGCCCACCTGAAAAGGAAAATGCGAGCATGTTATGTTTATTATAATACTTAAAAACAGGGCAGATATTACGAGCATTCTGATTGGGCAATAGAAGACTGTGTCACGACTGAAACTATATGGTAAAAACATTTGACAAATTGAAGAACAGTGGAAAAGCAAGAGGAACACTTGGATTTGCCTCTTATATTTCTCCTTTCTTGTCCAAGCCGTTGTCTATATATGAAATAGAAAAAACTTCCGTGTTTCCATCGAGTTATGGTAACACGAGTGCAAGTTTGCGAGAACAAGAAATAGCTGTGGTAGCACGAGGCGAGTGTTTCCACTGCTATTTCGCGTGTTATCATAACTCAATGGAAAACACAGGAAATGACGCAGCCATTACGCGAACAAGGAATTTCTGGTTTCGTCAAGTTATGGTAAACAGCTTTCAAGCAATCAGAGCATACGTTATATCTAGTTTATTTTATAATGTCAGGTCTAAACCACTAATGTGTCAAGTTCGCGTACATCAATATCGATTGCAACAAAAATGAAGGTCACTGTATTGTAACTGGCGTAGAATATATCATCGTATCGGGTTCTTCTTCATAATTTTATCAAGTAACAACGAGATTTAAACCTAGTATAGTAGACTTAAGTTGGTAGAATGGAATTACCCATGATGCCCCGCGAAACTAGCGTTGTGAACGTGATATGTTCTATAAGTTTTTATAAACTAGAGTAGGTATAACGGGCGTTCTGATTGGCTAAGAAATGGCAAAATGAGTGTTTATATGAGAGGATAAAGACACTCATTTTATCTTCGTCTTATTTCAATTTTAGAAAAGCAATATAAAACGGCTGCTCGTGTCTATAAACTGTGATATAAACATGCCTAAAGTTATAGAGCACTCCTGTTCCTCTTAAACGTCTCTCGTGCTCTACAACTGTCGGCGTGTTTATACCACAGTTTATAGATACTCGCAGCCGTTTTATATTGTTTAATAACATGTCGGTTGCATGGGGTTTTCAAAATGATTGGCAGAATTACAGGTTTTGTCATACCGTAAAATTCCGTTTATAAGTCCCCGGCTATAAGACATCCCAGTTATAAGCCCCTCCCCCAGATATAAGCCCTCTGGGTTATAAGCCCACTAATCTGGTAATGTTCGGCGGTGCTATGCACTCTCCCAAGTACATTACCCTTGTGTATTTTATTTAGGGGATGGTTCTCAAATATTTTATCCTTGGTAGGTTTGTTTATTA
Organism: Epizoanthus illoricatus; assembly: GCA_026546655.1. NCBI lineage: Eukaryota > Metazoa > Cnidaria > Anthozoa > Zoantharia > Epizoanthidae > Epizoanthus > Epizoanthus illoricatus. The sequence goes on from JANVCK010180632.1 coordinate 9,764, forward strand.
ACATCTTTTAAAAAAACCCTTACAAACCCATTCACTCTAACAATATATTTTGGTTTAGAACAAAATTCTACTAATACGGCACTTGTCAATTCATAGTGTTTAAATGAATTTTTTGGTGACTTCGCGCTCTATTAGATAATTTTGTTGCTCCTTTCGGCTGAAAAATGTGAGAATTTTTTGTACGATCTTCGTCTCTGTAGAATAGGTTATTAATAGTTTTATGTAAGTAATAAGGAATAAATAGCTACGTTATCTCGTATCAACATTATCTCCTGCGCTTACACGTCACTTTGAGTTGTGAACGCTTGGTTGAACAGCGCCTCCATCGCCATCCATTTTATTGGCAGTTTGCGGCCCTTGGTTGCTCTGTACTCGCCTCTCTCATACATGTAACGCGTCAGGCCAAAATCAGCCACCTTGGCTTGTTTGTTTTCACCAACAAGAATGTTTCTTGCTGCTATGTCTCGATGCACGAACCCCTTCTCGGCCAGATATTCCTGAGTATAGGATAACACCAGAAAAGTAAGTAGAGACTGATTTATCTTAAAGTTTTCTTATTCAAGAAATATGCGGGTACTGCTTTTGTCTAATATTTTAGGCTAATATTTTTACAGCTTTTGGACTCTCATATTCCAGAATTCTATTTTACCCTAAATATAACTATTTATTACGTACTAAAACGGAACTTAGCTATCAAGACTCCGGCCTACAAATAAAAATGGTCCTGGCTTCAGGCCTTGACAATGGAGAGCTCAAAACAAACTTACTGTTGGGCTACAGGTCCATAAAACTTTGGGCCCTGTTTTGGCTACAAATATTATAGAAAAAAACAACTCTTCAGAATACCGTAAACATCGGTAAGCTCCCTCCCGCCGATAATTAGCCTCTCCCCCCAAAAATAAACCCAAAAACTTTCAAACGCAAAAAGCCTCAGAAAACAAGTCCCCCCCTTTCCCCCCCCCCTAAAAAAAACCCTACTGGCTTATATTTGTATAACAATATACTTGAAGTGTGGCCATTTTCAAGACGAAAAAGCTCCTCCAATAA
>JANVCK010180743.1:0-10809 GCA_026546655.1 Epizoanthus illoricatus
GATTTGACAGAGATTAGCTGCCCGTGGTGGAGATATTTCACCGTTTTAATCGGATTCTGACAAGTTTTTACAGCAAACAAGTGACTCATTTGATCGTCAACGATTGCCCCGGGGTGGGGAATTTGAACAGAAATCCTTATCAGCTGAGTTCAAATGCCAGGCCTTTGCCCTGCCTCCCCCACTCCAGCTCAACATTGATATAAAAAGAAACATTGGTAGGTGCATTACAGGTTCTGATGAGCCAGTGCCCCGCAGTCGAACATATCTTCTAGGTTTCCTTTCTTGCCTCTACCCTGGCCCTACCACTGCTTTGAAAAGGGCTTACCCCCCCCCCCCCCCAACCCCTCATTCCTTCACATATTTATAAATTATAATATATTTCCGTTTGATATTCCAAGAGTCCGTTTACTGCCCAAGAAATTAAAAACCAGGCCACTCTTTCCGACAACAAAAGAAAAAACTTTTGTTTCAGGTTGCAAATCATAGAATTAATTTAAAACAAAAGGAATCACAATATGTACAAAGCGCTTGCTAAAATTGTACAGCGTGTTTTGTAATTAGCAGACATTCAGACAGATTGGTATTAACAGCCCTAATCCCCTGCTTTATGTCAGAACTTTTGAAAGCTTCCGATGCCAAGCATCACTAGGATATTACCACCTCGGAGGAAGCGTAATCCCGGTTTAATCCTTGTTCGCGCCCCGTATTTTTTTATATGATAACAACCCTCGTCTGGTTGTACGGATTGAAAGCTAACATGTGAAAATTGAACAAAAAATTAATCGGGAATGCAAAATCGCACATTCGCAACAAGCTGCCGGTCATCTGTAATTAGGTGTGAATAGTTTAGCAGTCTTGAGTGATGAAAAGATTGTTGAATTGAGTGTTTCCTTGTGTCTCATGTTTGATGATGACAAGTTTCGATCGAAGTGCTACACAAGTACGCCTCTGAAAATCGCCAGTCAGGTCGGAGTCACTGTTATCAATAACGAACAGCCACCACATTATTGAAATGGCTCAATCTTTGAGCGGATCAATCCCTTTATGCCCACAATTACTGTTTGTCGAAGTTTTCATTACCTTCCATTTTACTGATATGATTAAAATCAGCCGCCTTCAGAGTGTATATAATTCGGGCCCACGCTGAAAGGTTCTATTGGCATATGTTGAAACGTGTCGGCTTTAGTGGACCATGCCGCTGTCCATCATAAATTTAATCCCGGTTTCTCACAATTTGCAAATTTAAAACTGGCTGACAAGTACATCCATCAATTGTCTTCATCGCCAAATTGATCACCAGAAATATGGCCAACATTTCAGGAAGTTGTGCAATATTAAGCCTGAACAAACTGGCTCTACTTATCGAAAACAACTTGAGAACGATTTGCGGGAAATTATGATTTATTCTCGAGAGTAAAATATTTCAAATGGTATTTTCTATGTGTCAATTAATTATAACTAAGCGCGGAGAGGAAGATTTATGAATGCTGCACTTGATTTCAAAAAGGTGACACATCAACTGAACTTACGCCGAAGTGAGCGATTTTCATTTTTCATTTCATACAGCGTTGATAGCCTGCCAAACATCACCTCGTCTCATTGTCTGGTTTTGACAAGCGGTCTTGTTTTAAGTTAAAAGTGATTTACAGTTGTTAATGTTATCTCATTAAGATAGATCAACTTGAAAATATTCATTTAATTTTCAGTTAGAAGTCCTCGTTTTGACAGCTCGCTTCCTTGTCACGAATACACACTAGATTGGTTTCCACAGCGGGACATCGCTAAAATGCCACTTTGATTGACAGCTGGTAATCGATCGTGTGCAAAACGCGTGCTCACCGACGTCAAAGATAAATAAATAAAGCTTAATTGCCGTTTTCGTCAAACTCTGAAAATTGAACTCTCTTGAAAAATGTTTTCTGGTTGTTTGGACATATGGCCAACCTTATGAAAACGTCTTTTTATGCAAACCGCTTCCTTTGCACTTGTCAAGGCTGTCACTTTTGAGTGAAGGAATAATGCTGTGTTAATAACTTTAGAGAGACATACGTCCATCAAATGAAATTTCGGCGGTTCGGAAGCTTTGAGGTTTTTCAAGAACCAAAAAGCTCATCACTTTGGCATATTCACAGATTGTGGCTAGTTCTGCCCCATGGCGGTTTTAATATTGCGAAAAATTACAACTTCTTTATCTCGCTACACCAATACGTGATAGTATCTCTCGCGATAGCCGTTGTGTTTCTCTTTGCCACTTTCAATTTTGGAGATTAAAAGCGTAAATTCGCCATCAAAACTTTTTTTGAGAGATCTTCAAAAAGATCCCGAACTCGATAAACCCACCTCAGAAATATGAAAACCCAAACACAATCTTCTCTTTTTTTTAAACATATAATACATGTTTTATTCATCGCATACACGTAACCTTTTGTTTCGTAAATTTATCACTCTCACTGCTATATTGGTGATTCATTTTAACTACAACTAAAATTTGTACATTCGAAAGTGCCACTTTCTATCGAAACCCGAACAAACTCATTTCTTTAACACGTTATCTGCAGAATATTGCCTGCGGCATTATTTTCAATACTGTAGCTTTATTCAAAATTCTGACAAATTTGTTTAAACTCTAGTTCAAGGAAACTTCTTGCACTAACAGTTCTTATCTCACATTGTCCGTAATAAGAGAACAAATTTGCAACAATAATTCCTTGCCAAAATATTTCGGCCCTTGAAAGCTGCACTTTTATGGTAATTGACTACTCGTATTTTCTATTAAAAACCTACATTTGCTCTGATCTTTATAAAGTTTATTTGAAAAGTCTGTAGTGATCATAGGCCGCTAAGCCGTGCAAAGCATACGGCGACGCAGGGTAACAGCCGGATGGAGGAAGAGACGAGGATTTATGATAGTACGGACGATATCTGGCTGTGTGAAGGCTGGACGGCAGTGCAGATTGAGGGGTGGGACTTGTTCTTAGCTTGCAAGGACATCCGTGGACATTACAGGCGAGTTGTGCTGGACTTGAGGCACTCACGGTGTTTCCAATTTGCGTGTGTGTTCTTAGGTGTTGAAACAGATCCTCCGATGTGGGAAAAGTTGTGCCACAGTGTTTTGAGCCAGATACCCAGTTACAAACAAAAGGTTGCGACTCGTCTTGTGAGCTTGTGAATAATGGCAAGCTATGAGGTTGATAGTAATAGGACTGAAGCGCTGCTGGCGTTCCTGGCTGTTCTGTTTTTATGTTCTCACACTGGGCGCAGTGAGGTCCACACTGCCGTTGTACGGACGGATTATACATTCCATAAGGTGTCTGTGGCTTGCAGCTCGTGCAGTTCGCATCCCGACACACCGTCCGTTGAAGATAGTCCAAAAAGGGTGTACTGGGGTTATGGAGTTGTAGCGGCCTAGCGGATAAGTTACCGAGTGGTATGCCCTGAGATGCCGGGTCGGCTGAATGAGACAAACAGAATCCACAGCCACACTGCGCTGCCGGATAGACAGATCCAACACCAGCCATAGATGTAGGTAGCCCATGAGTTTTTACTGGTGTTGCCTCCTGCCCCGGCAGTGAAGGCGCAAAGGGTAGTCCTGCTTTGTAAGGGATGAGGTTAGCCTGATGGGGTCCACATGAACCACTACAGTCTTTGTGTAAAGCATGAACTCCGCTCGGAGACTGACTCATCGAGTCATAAAACATCCCGCAGATTCGACTCTGCGAATGCACACAATGTTGCGATTCATTGTCCGGGTGAGGGAATTGATAAGCTGGAATTTTATGAGAGGCTTGTTCCTTCGTGTTTACGTTCACTGTCGGAGACAACGAAGGGCTTTCCTTACTCGGAGCACGAAAGCCAGCTTTCTCAGCCATTTCCTCTCCCTTCTCCACGGATTGTTTGTACGGTTTGAACGAAGATCTAGTTTCTTCGCTGCTTATCTTGTTTGGCTGAGATGCGTTATCGGACTCGGTTGTTGATGTTGTTTTAGCTGGATCCGATTTTCCGATGCTGCTACAGGTTGCCGCTAGCAGGGCTAGAGGTGACTTCTTCTGCTCTTCTTCCTACAAGCAAACGAAAGTGGTGTTCATATAATATTACGAAAGTAGAACTAGAACTAAACAAATTCTTGTGGGTGCGGTGTAAGCATTTTATAGATGATAACAGCAAAGTTTTTCGATATTACAACGCGACTGCTCTAAAACCAGAAATTTGCCAAGCTTTATATACCTTCAGAGGAAGAGGCTGGATATATTCTTGACCGCACTTTGAAACGCTTTGAGTCAACATTTGAAGAGCTTCTAAAGGAACTCGCGCTTTGGAGAGAGGATTCTCACTTGATGGCTGTGTATACTTGAGGCCAAGCGAACACGATGGCATAGTCGTCGCTATGTGTGCGGTTGGGGCACACTGAAATATTAAATACGGCACAATGAAAGCTGTAGATTCAGAAGAAACAAGCCGACTTCAGACAAAGCTCGAATGCACTTCACTCATAAATGAATTGGTTAGATTAGAGAACCGATGCCGCCTTCCAATCAAAAGACTCGCTTCGCGATATTTGCCTCATTGATTGGACAATCAATATGACAGATATGTCAGTCTTCGACATCAGGATAATTGGCTATATAAGATATTGATTGATGATTTACCGCACGGCCAATGAGAACACAGAAGTTAATTAAGTAGCGGATCACCTTTAGTGTCATTGAACAGGCTGTCATCAATCAAGTTGTCTATCTTCGTCAATTACTTCTGTCACCTATTGTTGGGACGTTCAAGAGACTGATGTAAAACTTGTCAATTTTAGAACCTTTCTCGTCACGGTGTCATAGTGCGCTATTTAAATAAGAGACTAATTTAACCACAAGTAAACGACCCAGAACCAGCTTTATTACTTCGCTTCAGTCGATGTCGGCTCGTCAAAGTGTGTTGCGCGAAAAGACTTGTCAAGTAGAATTTTCGTGCTCTGTTTGCTTTTCAATATTATTTGAGCTGAGGACACTTTCACGGCTATCTTATCATCTTATCAATCAGTGCTACGGGCGCTGTGGCTATTATGAATGGGATTAGATAACGTGTTGACATATATAATGGTTTTGACAGCTCGGCCAAATAACACGCTACGCCTGGTTGAATATTGGGCAGCTATTAACCGAGCTGTGTCACCGCCAGGAAGGCGCTATCACACTGATTCGGCCATACTCCTATCTGGCCTGTAGAATACAACACAGACGGTGGCAGGAAAATTGTAAAGTAGTTTTCGTCTCATCTCGCAATTTGGGAGCCAGTATCAGTCGGAGAGCTTGATCATTACTAATATTATTTGCATAATGAATTCTGAAATTAATAAAACAATTATGAAGGCGATAACAGATTCTAAACCTTCTTAGAACTAAATGATCTTTTCGGCTTAAAATAAGGGTATCTCGTAAGCAAACCGTATATTAATTTTCATTTGCACCGAAATCGACTTGGCATTTTCTAATACCGACTGTGTTTGTTTTGCTTTTAGTTGAGAAAGAATAATAGACATTTTGCTGACAGAATCTAGTCGGTAGTAGCAGCTGTGACTATGTAGTGACACTTGTCCGTGAACACACGTAGGGTGTTTGTCTTTAGTCCAAACACGCAGATGATACCCAGTGATAAAAAAATGAAAAGCCTCGCTTGGGAAGTTATTAGATGACAGGCGATAGTATCTGGTATTATTCAAGCTCCCATCAAAGCTTTAGCTGTCAATTGCTTTGCTTGTACCGCCCGACCTTTCTAGAACACCAAGGACGAAAACCCTGTTGACAGAAACCTGAACACTCATTGCGGGTCAATTTCACGTACTATTCTCCGAACGCCATCAAATATTCCATTTGATATCAAGAAAATGGAGAAGACAAAGACTGCTTGCGGGTGGTTGAAAGCAACAGATATTATTATTATTAGGATTTATACACTGAAGTGCTGAAAGCTTTCACAAAATAAACAATGACGGTACATAATTTGTTTTTCATAACTCCTTTCCATTGATGTCGTGACAGGCAACTCCACTATCGGACGCAAACAAATAGTGAGCATGCATCTGTCACTCTCATCATCCGTCTGTCAGAGCGTATCTTGTCATTTCATTAACATTTCTTTCATTACGCTTCAAAAATACACCACATTTGACTTAGACAGAACGCAGACGTTCATTGCGTTTAATATGTAGTATCAAACAAAATCATCTCGTGTTTTCTAAAAGATCGTGTTGTTTGCTTTTTACATTTCCGAAATGTTCGGCTTTGGGCTCTAATAAATTGCGAGAATGACGACTAACAATTTCCAACTGTCAGAACGGTGAATAATTCATCCGTGTAATTTTTGCATCTGAGAATCTTTCTAAAGCCCATTAGTGAGCTTTCTTAGTAAAGAGCTCATTAACGCCCAGCCACATCCAGTTTGAGACTGTAGGTTGTCTTTCAAAAGCCACAACCACTTGATAATCGCCAGAATAGAAGATGAAAGGACTGCCGCGCTGTCAACGCGCGGAAATGTCGCCTGCTTCAAGTATACCTGTCCGCAATGCCAATTCTCGAAATGGGTTTATTATGCACACGACATTTCGGCGCCGACTTCACTAATTTTGGTGGGGCATCGGTGCCTAGTGGTCGAGCGACCGAGGGCTACATCACTGTTCATAGGAAGCAGCTATTGTGAATGAACTACCAACTGCGCACGATACTAGAATCGAGAGAAGAGATGTGCCAGCCCCAGATGAAAAGGAAATGAAAATGATATTAAAAACACGCGCGCTTACATTTTGTCAGCGCAAACAAGTGACTGTTAGTCGGAGTTCGCACGAACTTCAGGAGGGAACGAAAAGGCGGCATATTTAGCAGAAGCACCATTAAATATCGGGTACGACTACTTGAGCGCAAAGTATGGTTCATTTTCAATTTGTTCTTTACTTGATGGGAAGAGTAGTAAGTTCTGTCAAACGTCAATGAAATATTGACTGCTGATTCAATACAACGCCACAACGTTAAAGCAAAATTGAAACTTTAATAAAGGAACCAAATACTTTTAATTTGAAAACAATGCATTCAGACAAGTGTTTTAGAAAGTGACAAAGCAGGATAAAATTAATGAAACATTTCACTTTGACTTTTCTTTGCAGTATTCTCCAAACTAAACTGTTTGTCGGTAGTTGCAGGCACCGAAGCCGGCGCGTAGTATGCTGTTACTCGGAATCGGAGCAAAAATAAACAACAAAGCAGAAGTAGAAGCAACTGAAATGTCGGATGTATCTTTATCTTGTTCCGAGGACTAAAGGAGAAACGGGATATAATCCTGCTGGGATCTCACACGAATAACTTTATCCTATTTTATCAAACAGATGTGTATCTGCATTAACACACGAGCCTGGAATGACGGTTCTCATAACTGCATGCTTTCTCAATACATTAATAGAGGCCCGCGCAGGCAAAGTATGATCCATGACTATCATTCATTCAACATGATTGATTTAGTATGCGAGCTAAAATGATTTTTTTTAGCGAAAACAAAGTTTGTCCATTGCGCCCAAGTTATCTTTTGCGTAGGAGGGTGTTTCTTTAACATCATTACAAATAGTGTTTTGTTGAAAAGTGATCGCTTTCAGACATGATCCGCAATGTCATTCGGGGATGGTGTTTATGTTCAGATATTGTGCGCTTCTGAGAGTCGTGAGAAAAGAAGGCGGACTCATGGCTGCGGGAGATCTTTTCATTGCTCGACGACTGCTTTTGGTATGGAAATCTATCACCACGCCTCGTCGTAATGGCAACTCTAGGAAGATAATCAAAGCAAGCTCTCTCTCTCTCAGTTTCACTGCAGAAGTGTCAATCCTTGAAATCAAACTTTCCAAACTTTGAAAATATCTGACAACTGAGCCTTTGTTGTAAGAAATGATTTTAAAATGCCAACTATTTCTACTGTTCGGCATTGACTATGTTTTTAAAATATGCCTTATGAGTTATCGCTTTCATAAACTTCACAAGTTAGGTCTTAGGACTACAAATCGTGAAGGGAATTGTCAGATTTTATTTCTTTGTACGATTCTTAGTTCTATTACATGTAAAAACACTACATATAAATGACTGTCACACTTTTGTAGTTCACGTTCATGATTCCTTTATGTAGGATCATCATAAGGACCTATTACAAAGACAACGCTAAAATCGTATAGTACTTCATTTCAAGGCAAGTTGCTTCTTCTATCGGAGGAATTTTTTTTATTAATATTATCGTTTGCTTTCTTTTACATTCAAACATCTAGCGCCTAAACATATGCCAGGTTAATGTTGGTTAGGCACCATGAATACTTCGATTAGGTTCTGACAGAGAACTCTACTTGTGTCACTTGTACAACAGTACAGTTAAAGTTTGTACAAGCAGTCGTCATTGTAAAAATGTTATTAGGATTTAATTTCAATTTTAATTGAAATAGTACAGGCTAAATCAAATACCTTTAGCTTTTAGGATTGCAATTGACTACTGAGCAGTTGAAAATAAGTATTTCTAGAATTGAACCGTTCAGATAACACTGCAGATGCCGCTCCAATATCCCCGAAGTCAATGTGAACTATCATAAATAAAGCGTTTTAGCTACGAGTGCAAACAACATAGATGGCTCAACTTGGCTTTCTCTTGTCACTTGAGTGCTGTCAGCTGTCAGTCAATGTCAAAGGTTTTGACAGCCGACATCAAAAACTAAATCCTTTGGAAATTAGACTGCTTCCAAAAGATACATTTGCTATAGACCTACTGTCTATTTTTGAAAACACACCGCGTTCTGAAACTACTATGGAGCTAAAAGTAAAACAAAACTTTAAACCCAATATCTGTAATAGATCTACTGCTAAAAGCAAGATAAAACGGAGAAGATGAAAGAAGAGATGACGCTGTCGCCACTCGTAGTCGGATGTGCCAATTTTGTTTCCGATGGGGAACCGAAATCAAGAAATAAACAAAGCACTTGGTATGCTGCAAGTGGCTCGAAACACAATATAGCTTAAGCTCTTTGAACATGAATATGGAACGTGTTAAAACAAACAACATAAATTTCAGAATAAAATCGACCAGAATAGAGAAGCTTAATCATATGTGTCACGGATAAATTTATGTGAAGATCACGGATCACAAACTCAGACTGATTTTGAACGAATAATCATCGATGTAGTTGTAATTTAAACCAACTGAAAATATTTAAACATTTTTCGGCTTCAACAGATTTGCGCCTGACAGCTAGTTAGAAACACTTACTTACCCCAAGCTTCTAAAGTTTGGGCCATTTCTCGCCTTATTTTTTCAAATTTCATATAATCCTCATTTTTGGGTGATTTTTGTGGCAGAAAAAGGCTTTAAGGATTAAATTTGAAGTGGCTTAATTTTAGAAGTGTTCGGCGTTGCCTCGATATGCAATATGGTATTCGTGTGGCTGATTATGGCTATTTTTGTCCCCTACTCCTGAGGGAAGAAAGCCTAAATACGCCCAGTCTTTCCTGGATTAAAGCGAGCACTCCAATCATCGTAGTTGCTTTGTTTCGAGGAAGAAAATGTATTAGGAACGATATTGATAGGAAATGCTATTCATAAAGTTAAGCACGAGTATAGATATATTGTTATTCAAAAATAATAGTAATATCGATCGCCCATATCACTTGTTATTTTTTTAGACAGACGAAACTTAATGGCAATTAATCAGGCGCGTTAACGGCTGTTCACTAATTACAGCTTCACAAGAGTTGTAAAATAACTGCTCTTAGAAGATCTTGGCTGCGTGGACTGGAAAAGATTAATAATATAGAATTGATACAATGACGCGTTGGTAGCCAGCATTGCAAAGTAATCTGGGGATTAGGGATTTCCTTGCACTTAGCTTAATGAAATATGTGTGTTCTAGACTAGTATTATGAGAGCAACACTAACTTATTCAAATTGTCAGTTTTAAAATAGTTGTGTTTGAGTGATTTGTACCTCTCGGCTCTGCAGATTATGCACCTTAACAAATCGTCTCGAACTTCTTGGCGGTGTTCATTGAAGAATAAGGGGAAGCGCCACTCTGACCATGGACAGTCACACACACATTGAGCTGTCAGGGGATATGCGTGAGTTTGCTTCAAAGACCTTGAACATGTGAACCAAAATTAATACATTCTTGCAAAGAAAAGTTCACTGAGTTGTAATCTGTTCTCGCCTGGCTTCCAGATGTTCCACGCTCGGGTCCCTGCTGCTCACCCAGTTCGATCCGGCATCCAGTGTCGTATAATGATCGGACTGTGTGCTGTTCTACATTTGAATAAGAGATGAGTGCTAGCTATTTTAAAATGGGCTCAACTGATTAAATCTCTCAGTCTCAGCGCGAGTATTTATAAGGGAGCTGTCATCAGTTCTACCCGGGATGGGGCCAGAAGGATAAATGCTGGGCAGTATGATTATGAAACTAAAAATGGGACTATGAAAAGATTTTTCAAAAACATTTTTGGTCCACGAAACTGTTTATTTTTTTTTTTGGGGGGGGGGGGGTAAAAGCGAAAAAAGATGCAGCCAAAGTTCGCACGAAAAAAATTTACAACGAATTCATATCAACCCCACACTCACGAAACTAAAATTTCAAGCAGAAATAAAGTCATTGTTGTGCTTGGTCTTCTGCAGAGTTTGTTTTCCTTGCTTTCTTTTCCTCATTGTCTTTTGCACTTAATTATGGCAGCAATCTTTTTTGTAAGAACGTCAGGCTGAAAATCGGCCAAAATTTAAGAACATGCTAAGAACACACCCGAGGCTGAGGAATGGCTGAGA